>JABASH010006724.1:0-10270 GCA_019776445.1 Tomocerus maximus
GCGTATTTCCGATAACTATATTTACATAATATTTACGATAAGAACCTACATAAAATGAATCTCTTTAATTAACCAGATTCACGACACGAAAACGGCTCTGTACTATAAAGTTGATAAAATGTAGAGGTTTCAACAATATTAATTGTTACAGGTACATTGATTTGTTTGAGGTTTAATTGGATTTACTTAAGTATTCTCACTAAAGCTTAATCATGAGGAGTTACTTAACTAATGACCAAAGTAAATGGAAAGATTCAAAGAATTTTTTTAAAAGAATTGGTAAATCAAGTTACAAAAAGCATAGACATTAATTATGCTTTTCCAAAAAGATAAGACATACAGAACAGTGTGACAGATCGTAATTAATCTCTGAATTTGTACGCAGAAAGTCTATCAGTTCACATTTAGGTATAGCAGTTAGCAGTGCAATTAAGCGTAAATATTTCTTTAAATATTTTACATATTATATTGTAGACATTGTTGTATATAAAATATGTTTGTTTACATACACAACATTTACAAATAAATTAAATCAAAAATTACTACCTAATACACAAAGATCTACCTTCAAAGCTTCAAATTGGAGATTCAAAATTCAAACGTCAGTGTTCAAAAACATAATCACTAATTTATCGTATAATATAAGCAAATTTAGAAGGAAAAACATTTACAAATGTGAAAAAAGGTTTCATAAAACTAGTTGCTTCTACTGTGTTCAAGTTGATGAAGTAGAAACTGTTTGTTGATTTTCGTTTGCGTAAGAAATGTATTGTCCATGTTGCGATGTCATCAACGACTTCAATTCTAATTGCTCATTTTAAAAATACCTGTGATACTTAGTTTAGCAAAACAATTTCTTTAAAACGTTAAATTACTGTATAAAAAGTTTTTGGCCTGTGTATTGCGTTGCGTGTTAGTACAACGCATTTTTGTAAAGTGTTTGTGTGGCTCACACTGACTCTCAATAAAAGATTTTTTCTAAAGTTGATCAAACGTTAAGTAGGCCTAGCACTCGTTGCAGAAGAATTAAATTTAACAAGATGAAGGGTGTAACACGCGTCGCATACTCGAACTGGTTTGGCATGGCTGACAAGATGCATCACATTGTCTGAACACGCTTTGCAAAATATTTCTCCACAATTTCTACAATGGTGCTGTAATGACAGAAAATTACTTTATAGTTTACAATATGTTTACTCACTAATTACCTAACCAGTACTAAGCATTGAATTAATGTGATACCTTTCGTCTGGTCAAGCTAAATTCTTTCTCGCAACTTTTACAATTTGTGACGACTTTGTCGTCCGCCTAAATTGATCAAATTATTCGTAATTAACTTAAATTTTTAAAATTTAAAATTATTTATTTATTTACCCAGTGTGCTTCAGTAAATGCTTTGGAGGCTTCACGAAGATCTTCCATCCGTAACTTTGATTCTGAAAGAACAACTCCCATGTCGGCCAGCGTTTCTTCGTGTTCACGACAAGTCTTTTTTAAATTGGCAATCTCCTTTTGAGCCTCTTCAAGATCCTAAATTACAATAAGACATCGATATCAAAATCCATGCAAACTTTAAAACAAACACGTCAGAACTCCAATATGAGACTTACCCCGGAGAGTAATTGCAACTTTTGTACATCCATGTTTAGTTCAGAAATTTTTTCCTTATCTTTGACGATGGTGTCCTGCAGAGATTGCCTCCACTCCCTTTCGATTCGTAAGTCTCCTTCCAGGGTAGACACTTTAAGTTCCCTTTCCGCGATTTGCTGCCCTAAATTTCGCATCGTCTCGTGAGCAGATTTGAGTTCCTTTTCTCCAACAGTTAATCTGCTCGGTTGATCCCAATTTTAAGGAGTTCGAGTTTGAAATCAAAGAAAAATACTACAATTAATAAAAAGCTCAGCAAATCAGACAAAATACATAAAATAAATAATTTATGTCATTATCTTAGGAGACAAAGCTACTGGCAAACAAAACCAAAATCCTAATTCAACAATGAACAATTGGACCATATTAATCATCTTACTTTCCTTTATTTAAATATTTAGCCTTCCATTTCCACCCCACTTCATACAATACACAAAATAAAATGACAATTTCACATTTTGATATTTGACATCATAAACATAATTATTTCAGAATTGTATTTACGGTCCAACAAACCCTTCCTCCGTTCTTTTCGCTTACGTTTGCGATTGCAACTGGCCACATTACATATATACTACTTAGGTACACTTTCCAGCAGAAGTGGGCAGAGCAGAGCTCACTAAATCATAGCAGAATCTTAAAGTAAACATTTCTCAAGACAACACACACTTATTGTTGACCCCGCTTCGTAATACATATTATTATGTTTTTAATTTTATGTAGATTAATTAATAGCAAGTTTAGTCAAATAGCATTTAAAACCCACTACTTATAAATTAATTTAAACAGCTTTATTACATAATAATAACGAACATTTTAAAACAGTCACACAATTGATTGAATATGGGTACGTTAGAGGCAAAAGATTGTCATTTTAAGGTAAAATTCGCAAACACACAATTCAGTTTCATTATTAACATTTAACACTTCGGCATTTTTTTAAAATGACATGTAGTATTAAGTACACAGAAGAAATGTTCACATATTATATTACATATTTCCCGTCGGTCAAAGGTTCATGGTTTGGGCTTTAATTAAATGATTTTGTCATGGTAGAATATCAGCTCTGGTTCATCCACATAGAATTAATGCACAGTTGCAGTACTTGACATTGAGAGTAGTTAGTACACATTAAAAGTATAGAATGATGTTAAGTTTGCCAGTAACTCGTCCATAATATTTATGCTTATGGTAAACCAAAAAGTGGAATAGCTAAAGTGTCAACATACTTTTCATCGAGCTTGTTGATGGTATCGTCGAGCATTGTGGCTTTTGCCTCTAACTTCTCAACCAACTCGCTTTTGTATTTCACAGTTTTTTCACACTCCTACAATACAACAACCAGACAAACAAGATAGTACCGTTTCAATGGAATTCAGTTTTCGGTAAATACATAAGTACATTGTTGTGCAGAAACATATTATTCGTATGAGTGTACGAGCTGAGTCTTAACTAATTCTTTAAAAAAGAACTTAAGTAGTTGGTGTCTCATGCGCCTGTTCTGTGACCGCAGTTTATGTTACAGTCGACATTTCAATATTCAACGTGATTCTTTTGAATAACTGTTGTAGTGTGGGTCAATATTTTGTTATCCCACATCGTTAGTTAGAGTCTAGAAAATGTTAAAAGCTACAATTGGCACTTGACATGGCAAGTCAACTTTAAATCTTATCAGCCATGACAGCTATCTTACGAGATATTTCTTTTTCCATCCAAGGACATAATATTATAATCGGTTAGATGCAGATCAACAAATCCTTAGGTAATTCAAAACTCTAGTTTCCAGAAGTAAATTCTAGTAGTATACAGTACACTATTCTCCAAATATTGAGGATTCGTAAAAGGCAGGCCAATGTCAATATTTCAATGTCTTTCAGTAACATTTTATGAAGAATTTTTAGGATATATGTAAAGGCTTAAGATATTAGCATTGACACTGATTACACATCAAGCGAATGGATTATTTAGGATCTTTTTCTTTTGTCAAAGGCTGACCAAATGAAGTGCTCGGTAAATCTTTCGGTGGCTGCGATTGAGGCTGAAATTGATTTTGAGAAGGAATAAAAGGTTTGCCGAAAGAAGCCATTCGAGCAGCTGCACAAGGGGAGGGCAAATCAAATGCTTTCGTCGCTTCCAAATTTTGTAAAAGAGTAGCGATTTGAGTCGTCTTCAGTTGTAAACGGTCAATAAGACGACCTTTATCGTGCAGTTCCTCCTCACACTCCTATACGTCCGTCTCAGTCATTAATTTGCCAATTTAGATCACTAACTAATTAATACTACTATTGTACAATACAGTAACATTTACAGCAATGCATATTTATATCATACGTGCGAAAGCCAAGCCTTGTTTGTGAATGCTTTTCAGAATAAAACCAAACAAAATCCAATACTACTTTTAAATATTAAATAATGAAATTACACTACATGAAAGAAAACTCGCAACTGCTCAGCTCACTACTCAGTCACAATGCTTAATGATTGTAATAATCGTAATGTGCTTGCAACTATCCACTACAAACTAACGTTACATACGATATTGACTTTATCCATAAAAAATAAAAAGGACCATACTTGTAATTTTCGGTACATCTCTAAATTGATCATTTTAATATCTTCAAGTTGCCTTCGTAGGGTTATAACTGTATCCTGTTTCTCGTGGATGTCCTTTTCCATTAGTTTCATTGCTTCCTCCATTTCCCCCTTCTGAAACACCTAAATTTAGCACATAATTAATTAAGTAGTTGGCTGTAACAGGAAAAATAATAGCTGAGTTTTTAATAATTGTTGCATTGGTGAAATACTTGTGTTTTCAATTCTTTCTCCAAGTCAGCACGACGAACTCTTTCATCGTGCAGCTTCTTACTGAGATCAGTAACGGATAATGTTTCATCAGGAGAGGTAGGTTTGTTTAAAAGCAAAGAGTCTTCCAGGATTTTCTTAGCTGCTGCTTCCGCTTCAGTATCTGAAGTACACGGAGAACCTCGGGAATTGATTGCTTTGCCTTGCTGCTGCTTCGAAGTAAAGTCAGAAGTGTCTCCACCAGCTGTGTATTGATCCAGTCTTAGTTTTAGAGAACGATTTTCATCCTGTAGTGACAAAATCGCATTTTTCGAAATGGCCAAGTCTTCCTTCATCAAAGCATTGGTTGTTGTCAACGTCTCTACTCTTGTTTGTAAATTCGTAACTGTCGCACTGAAGCAAAAAATTTTTTTAAAAATCATAGATACATGAGTTTATTTTGATGGTTTATTTTAATAATTATGAATTGAAATATTCCTTACTAAATAAAATATTATTAGGTAGGTCAATTACAAGATATAAATATAAACTCTTTTGTAGGACTAACTTTAGATGGCGATTTAACTCTTCAATGTAATTCTTTTGGTCCAGTACACTGTCAATGTTACTTGGTTCTGCGTCATCCTCTGCTGACTCACTAGAACGACTTGACCTCAAATACAAGGAAAAGTCAATAACACCTTGTTGACTGTCCAAATCCTCCTCCTAACCAGTCCAATAAAAATTAGCACATACATCAGTACGTACGACGTAAATAGATGAAGAAATAGTATGTACACAGACAGAGACACACACAAAAGAGGAAGTACAAATATAGGACAGAGAAAACCATTAACCTTCAAGCAGAAGTTGCAATCGATGACATTAAGTCCTACCAACAGTCCAGACAACACTGGGGCTTCGTCTGACATCATAAGTGCAATGGGCTCATAAAACTCTTTTAGTATTTCTTCTCTGTTGTCCACAAGAATACGGAAATAGTCTGCCAGTTTCTTTTGCATTAATGCCAGCCGAAGCCAGGCTCGCGCACGACCTAAGTGTGTGCTGCACACAACCAAAACAAACAATTGTTATAATAATCACAAAAATCTTGCATAATAAAGTCAAAGTAGCACACGCTTTGTACAGGGAAACAAGAGTACACAATCACGGTGCTAAATTTATTGATTGTAAATACGTATTAGCGGTGAGTTGATATTATGTTACGGGATAACATACGACTATTATAAGTACTCCTACTCTACTTCTACATACATGTACATAAAATTTAATGTAGTATTTTACCTGACAGTGGGCAAGTCTCTGATCGATGCTGTAATATCTTGTGCTTCCGCAGTGCATCTTTCTACCATTTGTAGTACATCCCATAACTCTTTCTTCGGTCCCAAGAGTCCCTTTACATTACAAAATAAAAGGGTATATTCTTCCATACAGTAATAAAAGACCTCCTTTCACCTTTCAGAACCTCCAGTTTAGTGCAATGAAAGGATAATCTTTGAGAAATAAACTATTTTCGAAACAATTAAAGCGAACCTTTTTGGGTTTGAGTCCGTGTCGCATTGCATGCTCCAGCACGATAAAAAAATGCTGAAGTGGAGGATGATCAGATTCCAATGATCTTCCGTGACGAATAGACCACTCAATTAATTCTTTGATGACCAATTTTGTGATGTTCAGTAGATTGCTCCTTTCCACAGCTGTAGGGTCTCGGTCTAGAAAAAATAGTAATAAATTGAATAAGCTTGTTGTAGTGCATTTAGACTTTGAATTCCGGTATCAAGTAGTGAATATTCTGTACTCTTCTCTCTCTCTACTATATCCAAAGCCAAAACTAAAAATCTTATTATATTGACTAGCTATATCTTCATTTATGTAATTTCACCATAAAAAGGGAGAAAATCTGGCGAAGGCAAAGTTTCGTAAATGGGTCTGTGTAAGGGAACTTCCACATCGTCCAACTGCCTCAAACAGAGCCAGTCACCATCGACAGACACGCGAAAATTACATAGATAAATAGTATCTTGTGCACTGTTATTGTTGGGGTTGGAATGTTGTTGCGAATGTGGCTGTACATCGGTACTTCCCCCTCCACACGATTGTGGACCGATTTCCTTTTCCTTCATCTTCCCTCTGCACTTCGACCGGAATGGAAAACACTCTTGTTGACTTATGGTGACTAATTTTTGTAACTAAGTCCAATTATAGAAATTATGTGGCTCTACTTCTAAAATTGCGTGTTACTCTACTCATAATATTATAATTCCCAGAGCAGTCTGTCAGGAAGTATTTCTATTTGATAAAATACTGTATCTGTAATTTAATTATGAATAGGTACGTCGATATACTTTACGTCAAAAAATTCTGGTAAAGTTCGGAAAAAATAAGTACCAGATTAAATATAATGATTTCTATAAAAATTATATTTTTAATTTAGTAAATATGTTAGTAGAAATGATTAACGTTAGGAAATAAATATTATAGAATTTAGAAAGGAAGTGAATTGTGTTTAAGGCTATCTGCAGAAAGAAACCCGATCTGCTGTTATTCATTCAACTCTGCATGTTTTTCTGCAGACAAATATGCTATACTAACGTCGTATTGCTTTCAGTCTATTTGTTTGTTAATACGCAGTCGTTGAGGCTCTATTATTTGGGACTCTGGAGTACTCTGGAGTGCAGAAGTACGTATATAATATAAATCCGAGATGTCGGTGTGACGGGCATTTTGCAATACATAAGGTAAACGAATCTTAGACTAGGGAACGTATGGAAGGAAGGGCGGAATTACTGTTCATGTTCATGAACTGAATCCTCTAGAAATCCACGATCGATAAAAAGCTAGGGAACTTACGGGATTAAAACCCAGAAGTAAGCAACGACCGCGTAGTCGTACGTCGTACCGCGTTCGGGCTGCTGTTGTGTATGCTAGAAAGATATCAACCGAACCATGCAGGGCAGGGTCTTATTATAATTAAAATACAATGCTAGTTCCATTTTGTTACGATCGCTTGGAAAATGTTTTTTCTCCTTGGAAAGCTGACGCATGAAAAAATTTACTGCTGACCCCAAAAAATTTCCTACTCTAAAATGCAAATAGTAAATTTTATGCTCAGATACGTATATGAAAATTTTGCATATTTTAACTAAAAGTGCGCTATAAATCGGATACAAAATTGCGCGAGGCGCAAGAAAACTTTGCAATTTTTAGCTAGCTATATAGAAGAACAACGAATAGATAATAAAATTGCGGGAAACGCAAGAATATACTGAAAAATTTTGCTAGAAAAGTATAAGAAATAATTGATCATAGAATTGCGCACAACGCAAGGAAATTTTGCATATTTTAACTAGAAGAGCGTAAGAAATCGACACGAAGCGCAAGGAAATTTTGCATATTTTAACTAGAAGAGCGTAAGAAATCGACACGAAGCGCAAGAAAATTTTACAATATCTGAGCCAGAGAGATCATAAAGATTTTATTATGACATTGGGCAGAAGTCCATGAAAATTTTGCAATATTTGATGTAGATCATGAACATTTAATTATACAATTAAGCGCTAGTAGATATTTTTACAAAATTTGCGCTTTTCCTTTTTCTCTCTACTTTTTTCCTTCAAACAGTTACACGCGCACTCGAATACAATACCACTACAGCAATGCATTTATGTGCACGGAAATAACTATGGGATCAAATACTGTGATTTAATGGTGATGACATGGACTCTAAATTAAATTAATCATCTTGCACCAATAGTGCACTAACATATTAAGACATTATTTCCCCAATAATTTATAGTAATTTCAATTATATTTGCCACTCGCATTTTTTTAGTTTAGATTTTAGATCGCAGACTGGGGGAGTCTTTGTGTGGTAGAGCTATAGTTAAATTAAGCATATTTTATATAAATGATTGTAACTTGTGGCGTACCAGAGAGCGAAAGGCTGTTGGCAGTGCTGCTGGGACAATTTGAGCGATCTAACGAAGAGTGGGTGGACGATGAGCTTTGGGAGTAGGAGATACGAGAGGCGAGCCATGAAGACGAATCTGACCACAACTTTTTCCCCGAATTTGCCAAACCTGTAGGACTGAGAAAATCTGTTTCTGAATATTCTGACATTGTGGATGCTGGTGTTGCAGGCTCAGTATTCATTGACGAAGTAGACGGAAGTCTTCCGCTACCAAAAAATATTTGATGATGTTGGCTATCGTTAGACATGAGTATTTTTTTATTTGTCTCTGCCTTTTCAAATTGCTGAACGGTTGATTTTCTGGGCGCAGTATCCGCTCTTAAATCTGTAGGTGAACCTTCGACCGACGGGGGCGTTGTCATGTCATGGATGTAATCATTACATAGCTATATTAATCCACATTCATAAATTCACAGGACACACACTCTCACGATGTACTATTGACATGAACGTTACAATAAAGGAAGCACTTCGCTAAATCAGAAGTTATTACTATTTTGGCATGTCCTATATGTTTGAGTTCTCATCCTTTGAAGAGAGAACATAATTTTTGGATTTTGAAATTGAAGGCAGATTTCTTTTTCAAATGTATGACTAATAAATTGTCTAAGTTTCTGTTTCTTGTCTCTCGTACGGTAAAGTGGTTCTTAGTTCTTGATTATGCCAGACGTTACCTGTGTGTCAGCTTTCTGCCAGTTTTGCCATTCTTGTCCTTGTTATGCGAAGTGTAAGCATCTTCGAAAAAAAAGACGTTACTGCAACAAATGACTGTTTTGTTATTTATTCTAAATACGTAATTAATTAAAGTACTATAATAAGAACAAAAACAATTGAGATATTATTACTTACTCTGTGAGCGCCGAGCGCTATAATAATATTGGTGTCATTGAGGAAGCCAAGAGGAAATAAAACAAAAACACACTATCAACAATTTGGATGTATGCTGGCCGCTTATGATGATGTAGCAATACTGCTTATTTTTCCGGTTCAATTCAATGTTCAAATCGAACTGCGAACTGTCTCTCTTGTTTGTATTGCGCCATTGTGTCCTAAATCCACTTTAACTTCCGAACGTGTGGTTAGTAGCAGGCGCTGGAATGGAAATATAATTATTACATCTTTCTTACAAGCTTGCTTATTAGTCTATCGACTCTATCCATATAGTCCATAACATCCAATATATTACAGCCCATTCATATTCATTTCATTTCTCATTTCATTACTTCATTTCATACATTTTATGTATGTACTGTACAACTGGAAAAGAGCAACACACGAGAACCTCTGCGATGGGAAGACGTGAATTATGAAACTAAGGTAGTCAATTCGATACTCAATAAGCTAAGCTAAGCTTAAGCTAAAGAAATTTAATTTTCCCAATTTTTCATGCCATTGCTAAAATGTGCCGTTGAGAAGTTTAGGGCTCGTTTTCCACGAAAACAAATTTCCCATTTTCGTTCTGCTTTTACTCTTTTAAAAGTACTTAACATGTCAAATTTGCAAAAAAATATCCTTGCAACAGTTCATATCATAGTTCCGTCAGCTTTATTCAAGAGACAAAATAGGACCTCCAATTATACACGAATGTAAATTAGTGATAAGTAATAGTTTTATAAATTAACTGCCAGCGCTCTTCACCAAAAATTATCTTAACAAGTTTTTGGAAAAAACAAAAAATTCGTGTTTTGATGAAATGCAATTGCATTGATGACTATAAAAGTCTGTTTAAAAAGCCATCTGCGTAGGATGGTTATATATTACTACATTATACTAATAGATTTTATAAAATCGTGAGAGCTTTCCAATGAGCAAATGGAATCGGTTTGGAATTTGGAATGCACAAATTCGTTT
>JABASH010006725.1:0-10267 GCA_019776445.1 Tomocerus maximus
TAACATGCATCACCTTTACATTATATTGACTTTTTCTGTCTCTCCACCATAGACCTTTCAATTTTTGCGAAATATGTTATCCAACTGTGACTTTCTCCAATCAGAGCAGTGACAGTGAATAAATCCAGATTTAGTACCTCTATCTTTATACCCACAAAATACCACCCACACACAATCTGCAAATATTCATCTAGTTATTGAAGGTTTCAATCTGAAGTCCATTCACACCAGTACATTCTGCAGTAAAGTCTCATGGGAACTGAAGCAAATATCTAATTCATTAGTTAATAGCAAATTCTTTGAAGCACACCTTACATTTATATTTGCTTATAAGGGAATAGAGCAGAGAAATAAATATACTGCCACCAACAGCAATACAACACACACACAGACGTCTTGAGACATGTTGATTAGTTTTGGGCTCACAGGTTTTCAAGGTTAAGTTTATTAGTGAGGAGGTATCAGTCAATTGTTAAATTGACAGTTTGACTGTCAATTTGGAATTGTCATAGCCAATTCGCTTTTTGAATGATTATGAATTTTAAATCGACCAGTTGCGTCTTTGCGTGTATTGTTATTATGCATGAATTCCCATTCATTTTATTGTAATTGTGAAAATAGTTGTGGAAAATTTTACTTGATCCTTAGAACAGATCCAACAATACTTTTTGCAAGTTCTTTTAACCAAAACGTTTTCTAAAGTCATCAAAAAAATTCGGAATTGCAATAAAATTGTTCTCTGCATCTACCCATTTGTATCAATTTTCACATACAACTTTAACATACAAATAGTTTACATGTACAAAGTGGGGGCGTTGAGAAAGCATCGAAGAAGATGAAATCAGTTTGCTGATATTTGCAATTAAGTCTGCATTAGTTGCATGTTTCCAGTGGTTGAAGTAATCCTTGGGACCAAGGCCAGGGCTTTGGTTGCCTCATTACTTGTGTCCCTTTGTAGTGGCACCTGGCTGTCCGTACATAAAATGCAAAACTTGGTCTAATGCAATGTTTAACGATCCCGTCTTAACTGTTGGCAAGAGAGTTGAGAAGAGCCTTTTAGTACATACAAAGTAACGAGTTTTGCATTCAGTTCATTCAGTAGTTTCCAAAATTTCATAATGATAATGATCTATCTTGTCTGATTGTGGGAGGTTGCTCTTGCTCACTTGACTTGCACTACTTCCATTACAACATATCATACGTGGGTCGGGACTTTAATGGGAGCGCCCCAAGGAGCTTATGCTTCTGTCATAGCTATCTAAAAGGTATTTTCACCTATGTACATATAATATTTGTACAAAATAGTATCTAAGCATAGAATATAGTACAACCCCATGGCTATAGATATTACTAGAGCCATTGAGGTAAGTAGAGTCTCCTGTGGATGACTGTGTGCCAGACGGCAAAGACATCAGCTGTCACTTCTAGATGGTTACATACGACCACGGCCTGGAACTCTTTATGATATGACATGCTTGGAGAAAGTTCACTTTACACAGTGGAAAAGTCGAAATTAGCATAATATATTCAATTAATTCCCTGACTCATTCTTTAAAGGGGTTAACTATCCAAATCTACTTCTATCATAACGCCCACCTTGATATACTTTTCTCCAGGTGTTTTCATTTTGTTCGTCTGTGGACCTGAGTTATTTATATCCTCTGGCAATTTCCTTTGTAGGTTATAATATCTGTAGTGCATCTGCACTGTCTATATGCATACTAACTATTTAATATCGCATGGTCTGGGGAGTAAATTTATAAAATTCTGGGAATTTTGCATTGCAATTTAATTCGCTTGGAGATAATTCTTTCCGTGCAGTGTACATACCTAAGGAGGTCCACAACTACAGGGTCTGACAAAGAACGCTCAGTGAGACATGAAACCCTGTAGATTAGTAGAGACAGCGGAATGATGCCACAGGAAAGCAAGGGAAGGGAAACCACAAGAAAGCAGAAACAAATATGTATCACGCTAGAATGCTTTTATTTACTGTTATTGTTATGATTCTTTTCAGTTTACTTTTCTTTACATTTAGTAGAGTAGTCATCTGCACGGCTATATAACTCTGTTTCTAAACATACAGTGTCGAGAATGCTTGTTACTAACAATGGGACGAGGTTCCATCAAATCTTTTAGTATTGCATGTTCTAAGCAGTCAGTGCCGTTGTTTCTTTTTTCCTAAGAACAGATGAGAAGATGTAGGCACGCATCAAACAACATTTTCTGTCTCGACTGCAGTAGGTATCGTGTCGTAATACTAATATTCTCAGCGGAGCGCCCTCCTCCAAGGCGTTGTGTTATTGGTTTTCTTTTTCCTATATTTATACATTTCTTTTCTTCTTCTGTCTCTCTGTACCTTGTGGGTGGTTTATATGGCCTTGTAAACATCGTAAATGTATAGACACGAAACCTCCAAAGAAAAAGTTGCTTCCTTAGTAGAGACACTCACGTATGTAGTATGCCCTGTTACAGATAACTACTACATGCACACGTATAGAAAAGTGCGTGTGCTGCTGCGTTTAAGAAGTAAGTGTAAGCATGTAGTAGTTTTTGTAAAGAGAGCACAAGTGTTAGTTTCCTTTTCCCCAGTCACTTTCATTGTGTTCCATCGTGCGTACATATTGCGTTTCTCCATTTTTACGACCATTTATATACTCTTGAAGTTGCCGTCAACCTTTCCTTTGATTTTTTTACTCTATAAAGTTATATATTAGCTACATGTGTACACAGAAAATATCTTCCTAGTAGTACCTACTGCTACTCATAGCAATTGACTTTGTCAATGGTTTACTTTACTACTTCTTGTCATTTCAAAATCCCTGAGCATCTCTTACGCGGACGATTGAGGCGACAATATGACTTCATTAAAATTGCCGAAAGACCTAAAATCTCTCCATGTGCTCTAACTGCTACATTACGTATATGTGCTTTTACTTTCTCCCCTCTCTCCTTCAATTTCCTTCCTAACACTGATACATACAAGTTCCTAGTGACTTTTATGGATTTAATGAGTTTCTTGCCCATTGACTAGTCCCATTCTACACGACGGAGTATGTCAGGTGTATCCTGTTACCTAATGTTATCTTATCTACACCATTCAAAGTTGAAGGTTACTTTTATTGGCCCTATTGCTACCTTTCCACCACTAAATATACAGGTCTCTGTCCTCATAGCCATTTTTACTCAAGTATCACACACAGATGTCTTACTATCGTTACATTTTGTATTTTGTTACCTAAAAAGACAGTCATTCAGATAGATACTCGGTGAATTAGCAGTGGCATTGGATTTTATTGGGATTCTTAAATAATCAGTGGGTACAATAGTGTCTTGAGTCATCCTTAATTAATAATGGCAAGTTAATCAGCTTTGTTGTTGGGTATCTCTTGCTGGCTATGCAATTAAAACATATCAATATTATCATGTCTGTTGAAAAGGTACCCTTGAGACTATTCTGCAAATATCCAAACGAATTGTCAAAACGTTGGATTATTTTCATTTCTTTCTGTCTGCATTGTTTTCTCTCCACTCAGTCTTGCCAATTCCAATCTCGTCTGCGGTTTTTGTTGTTAGTTTTTCCTATTAGGACGTTCAATGCCCGAAACAGACTTTCCCCTGATTTCTTTCATCTGTATGCTGCTGTGCCACTTACACTGGTGTATTGTATTGTATTAGGGCAGATTTTTCTTTCTGTCAGACTTACTGCGTTTATGATGTGCATCTGTAAATACTATATCTATTGATATACTCACTCTACAGTATTTCCAACCTCATTTACAATAAGAGAGTGTGTTGCGGTAGACAACTTCCAATTTCGGACGTAGGTATATGTATGATGTGAATGCATTTATCTGCACTACTCTCTTCTCAGCTAACTAATATACAGTACGTAGAACATAAATGTCTTGTCCAGTTTATTTGTTATATCTGTAATATTATAGCTTCAAATAGAAATACTAGAAGGTTAGAGATGTGTGTAGGGTAGGAGCAGTACGTGGTTTGCCTAACTCTCCATCATACATAACAGTCTCACAAAAACCAAAGTCCTGTCAGAGAAGAGTGCATTAGGAACGACTTTCTCTTTGGCATTCCAATTTGTTTGGCTTGCTTGTTTTTTGGGTGCAACGTTCTCCGGGGATTACTTTTTGCTTTCTTTAGCTTCAACATTGGGTTTTACGTTTCCTTTGCAAAGATTTCAAGTTTGTTTAGTCCAACTTGAGAGTCTGATAATGTCTGCCTGTGTACCTACTTGATTTACTCATCTCAAAATACAATGGTATCCCTTTAAATCCATTTCTGAGAAGAACGTATAGCTATTTAGAGTAACTTACCCAAAAAGAAATTCAGAGAGGTACTTGGATTCTACTTCAAAAGTATTGAGGTAAGTTGTCGTTGAAGAACACGACCTAATTTAATTTAATCTATGTATGCGTCTGCAGTAGTTAATATACATTTGAGGTAGGTACGTGAAATTGCTTTTACATTCTGTAGTTTGCAGTATAAAAATAAACTTTTTGCATAAGACGCTATTAGGTCTAGTGCAGTGACTATATTAAAGAAAGTATGTGATGTAGGATATAATATATTCAAAAATTCATTTTATTGGTAAACATTTCTGGGAACACAGAGTCCTTTGATTTTCTGTGTAGCACTAATACACGTATGCATAAGTAAAGGAATATTTTATCCGGTTGAATCTTTGTACGATACTGTAATGCAATACAGCAGTCTGCTGTTGTTTGTAGTGCATAGTAGCTACAATTTCTCATGGGAAATTTTCGACGAAAAGTAAGTGCATTACATATTAAGAACATTGTGTACTCACATATGTATGCATGTATGTTGAAACGATTTCTTTAGATCTTCCGAGGAAAAAATCCACTGGTTGACTTGACTGTTGAATGCGAGTCTAATGTCTGCTTGCTTCCATTCCGCGGACTTAACAATCCATCTTTTGTCGTATTGGAATTCATGCATTGCTAGTCTTCTTTAAAGGAGAAACTTCCCGTGCAAGTCACTCTGCTCTGCACACAATTCAGACATGCAAGAAAGACAAACAAAACTAATGAATCATCTCCGTTAAGCTTTTACTTTTACTACAAACTCTCTCCACCTCCAAGCTATATTTAAAATTGTCTTTTAAATCAGTCTAAACAAGTACTGTGGATTTGGCTAAGTCAAATTATGTTTTCTTAATAGTGGATAGATATGCAAGATAAAATAAAGTCATTCCTCAAATTTTAAAGGCACACTGCAAGAAAATGCATTTGAATTTGGAGTTGCCTAAGTTGAAATTTGTTAAAGAAAATTGTTTGGTAACGCCAAAGTCTTTATGTCCACACAGTATAATTAGTAGTAAGCTTTTATTATTGAATTAGGAGTTGCCTAAGTTGAAATTTGTTAAAGAAAATTGTTTGGTAACGCCAAAGTCTTTATGTCCACACAGTATAATTAGTAGTAAGCTTTTATTAACAGATTTATTGAACGTACTATTCCATTGAAAACTCTGCTTAAGAAAACTATTTCGAACCCAGATTAACCTATCCTTAGACCTAAACCTTAGATCATACTTATATTTATACTTGATATTGTCGTAGGTTTTTCTAGAACCAATTTCCTATATGAGGACGATGACACTCGGGAGTTGATTCAGTTGATTGGTTCGTCAATTAAAATGCAATTTATTTACAAAAACATTGTGTAAAATAATATTTTGATCTTTGGCCAAAATGATCACTGATGGGTCAGAAGTTAGTTATTGCACAAAAGTGTATCAGTAAAAGCTTTATTTCAAATTACGATTGTTTCATGATATGGAAACATAATAGCAATAAAACATATATATTGATGGTTCACGCTTGGTACAAAGACTATGAAATTGGAAGTTGTATTGAAATAAATATAGCAATTAGGTGAAACGTATTCTGTGACGACAGGAGATACAAGTATAAAATATTTGTTACGGTTTATATATTTAGGAATTTGGGAATTGGTACTAATGTTATTAGAAAGAGGAATGACTTGTAAATTGGAAAGTAAGAAAAAGTCTGGCAATAGAGCCAAACTGAGAGGAGGCAATAAATTTAAGATTCAATCATAAACCATTAGCTTTAGAGAGAAAGGGCAATTTCTAACTGGCAGAACCAATAAAAGCCATCATCACATCACATCACGTATTACCTTGTAGTGGAGGCCATGCAATCTTCACATTCTCCATTATGTCCCACATCATATTACAAATAGATGCGCGTAATAGAGATCTAGGGAGCTGCGGTAGTTTTTTCTCAATGACTCATGTACATTCCTGGTTGGCAATGTACTATTTTATTTCCAATAATTTCTCGGATTTCCTGTGTGTGTTCGTCCCAGCAGAGTTCTAAAGTACACCTCTACCTCCAATGTGATTTGGTTGCCTGGGTTCGAATTGTTCAAGGTGAAAGTGTACGATGGAGAAAGTAAACCAATCCACATCCCCCTTTAGCTTTGTCGTCAACCGAATTCTTTTCTTCCACTGGGTATTCGTCTAAGTGCCTATACTGATATCTTTTGTACCTGCTGTATGTATGTATCAGTCTAGGAGTAAGTTGACGTTCATTCTAATAGCATGTACATACTTGCAATGTACATAGGTGTAATATAATAGTTCCAATGAGACAGTTCATGTGGAAAGACAAGTTTTTGGAGAAAGTGGAACAAGACAATATTCTACGTACCATTAGAACTATGGCCATGCACATACGACGACACACACCGCAGAGAGAGCCAGTCACCTTACAACTTTTCCCACAGTTATGCTACGTGACTTGACATTCCCTCCTACCATATCTATCTATCTACAACTCATATTCTTCAGTGCATTCCCATCACCTACCACACACAGAACGCGCTGAGTCAGCTATGTCTGTCTTAACAGACTGAGCAAAAGACGAACTAGGTACTGGAATACCTTAGTATTTACTATATTATTACTATAACTGAGATACTATAGTCTTTAAGGAATACAGTGGCCATAAGAATAGGAATCTCCTTTAAGGTATATAACATTAAAGAAGAAACTAGAGCGGAATAACAGAGAATTTTGAGATTTCTCGATATACTAAGTGATCCTAGTACAGTGTTATGTGCATCTGCTTATGAAGTGTCTAATAGTGTTAGGATGTATATTTAGTATACGAATATGGTTGTGAGTGTATCTAGTTACTAGAGTCGTAAGTAGGGTGGAATATTCGGAAACGATAGCTAATGTAAGATAAGCTGTCTGGTAAATGAGATGTAAGGCAGTGGGTAAGGTTAGGTTAGACTAAACACTTGAACTGAGGGATTCGATGGATGTGATGTGATGGGAGGGAAGCTGATTGTGTGAGCTGACTGAAAACTGAACTATGAACTAACAATGCGAATACCAACATAAGAGAAAGGTAGAGAGGAACTTATAATGTTCGTTGTAAAGAGAGAGAAGCATGGCCATTACTGGCTTTCCTCCACCTTCTCAATTGATATTGGAATTGGTGGGAAAATTTTGATGTCTTTCTTAAATGGACCATTCTGGCGCTGTGAATTGCACTCTCCGGTGAAAGAGCACTTAGAGTAAATGGCAGTGGCAGCATTATAGCTTCAATGGGGTGCACGCTACCTTAGCCTTCACTTCAGCATACCAAACCAAAGCAACTGCCATGGCATTTCAATGGAAACTCAAAATACTACACACTATACCCTCGCTTTCTCTCTACACCTTTCCTATCAAAATTCTGTCCTCCCGAGTTCAAATGATACTTTCCATGGACTAACCTCCTCTTTCTCTACTAATGTTGACTCGGCCACTCAGATATCTTGCATCTTACGTGTATATACATTCAAAGATAACATATTTCAAGAATCCTGTCAATTTGCTCTAGCGGTTTTCTTCCGCACAAAGGGAAATATGAAAGAAATGTGCGCGCATTAAATTAGCAGCGGAATGCTTTCAACTAAAATGCCCGGCCATCTCTCTTAATACATTTATTACGTAACAATAAAACTAAGCATCTCTCATGCTTATGCTATCAAATCTATATACAGAAGGTGGCTATAAAATAAGTATAGTAGTTGCTAGTTTTATGAGTACAATGGGCGAAATTGCTTCGTGGACTGTCAGTAATATCCATAAAGTCAAAGACCGTCCTGGTGTAGTGTTCCTCCAATGTGTGTACACATGATTTGTATTGAAATGCAAAATGTGCATTTGCAGTGTCCATTTTGTAATGGGATTGTTGGTTTGGACTGGATAAAGGGGAGTGTTGTTGGATGTGCACTTCGTACATCATAACCATTAGCATCCCTAATTATCTTTCAATGAGTTTCTCTACAAGCAAAGGATTAGTTAGACGGGAGGGAAGGATTCCATTGTAAATACTAAACTCCTGTTATGTGATGTTAGTAGGGGATAGCTGACTAGCCAAGCCGAAATGTAAGCACTTAGACACTACTATGCTCTGACGCTATTCCTCTGCATGCACAGTGTGTGCATTTCGGTGAAAGAAGGATTATTCGTTTTTCCTTTTGTTTCCTTTTCATTAGTTCGTCTCATCCTTTCCGTTTGCTTTCACTTCATACTCTGGTGGACCATCCATATAAACGCTGAAGAGAATGTGAATATTTTACTTTACTATGTACATTCTTTTATATTTACTATGTAGAAGTAACAGAATGCATAGGATACATAGTTGCCGTATATAATATAACATAAACAGCTAAGCTCAGCAGGCCCGTCTCGCACTTTAAACTACGTGTAGTGTACATAATGTGCGTGAGTGTGTTTTACTTTGGCTTCCTTCGCTCTCTAAAGCTACTGCAGTCATTTTAAGCTAAGTGGTCATTATGCAATCTGGTTGGATGCGTCTAAGTAGGTATTTGTACATATACATAATACCGAAACACCAGACTAACGTTATTTTGTTCTTGTAACTCCTAGCTGTGTGCGACAGAGCCGTGAAAATCCCTTGCATGAATTGTTTTTCATGTCTATCTACCTATGAACTATACCTATCCATACATAATATGTAACTCCACAAAGAATTGTTGTTTATAATATAGCAGCATAGGTAGATCCTCTGATAATGTTCTTTTCTTCACTAAATGCTTCACCGTCCTTTAAAGTGACTAAAGGTGAAACCAATCACATCAAGAGCTAAACTCCAACACTTTCACCAGGTGCGGAATAAAATAAATTCACTTGTATATACTACATAAGGAGTGCCTGAAGGGAAAATTCCGTAAAGTTGTGCTAACGAAAATTACTTTGAAAAATAAAATTTTATTTTATAGCAGTTTTAAAAATTGTTTAAGCAAAGAGAAAGTATATCCACATAAAATCCATATTTTTGTCACCTAAGGTCTAGTAATTTAACTAGTAGAATTTTTTATTGCAATAAATATGTTTAGATATATAACAAAAACTACTTGGGATTTTAGAAAAAGATTTCCAAATCGAATTATGAATAATTATTTCTTCTAAAAATATATTTAAACACTTAATCCAAACCAAGTTTGAAATTTTTTTGAAACAAACCTGGTGATATTTGGGGGATAAAGCATAAATGTAGGGAATTATTGTCGTAAATTTAGTAGAGTGTGGTGAGCAGTTTCACCTCCCAGTAAACGGAGCCGAGTGCTTTCACCACTTTCTCCACTTTTCTTCCTAATCCGACAAAAATTACATGGGTTGGCTTCTAGTCCACTGTTGACTGTAGCGTGGCTAAACTGCCTTATTGAATTTCTGTTGACAAATTGAATTTCTGTTGACATTTCTTTTCTGTCGCAGTCGGGCAACCAGATGGGATAATTACAACGCCTGTGTACTTCCCACATTGCACGTTTTGTGCTAGTGGAGTTAAGTAGCGCAGTCAGATTACAGTTCATTCTAGTTTAGAGGAAAGGGAGCACATTCTTCCCAAAATGCTTCATGGAGATATCATGTTGTAATTTACTTTAAGCACAGGCAATTTGTCTATTTTCCTTGTATTATTATGAACAATCCCTTGCCAAATGCTATGGAAAGTTTCATAAACAGATGAAATACTTGTACAGTTCAAATGCATACAACTTGCTAGCTGTTTTTGCTTAAGTATTTATATTTTTATCTCTGAAGACACATTTTACACAAGAGCCTATACTCTGCTCATTTTCCTTGTGGACACGATGCGACATAAACGCTCGTCGTAGGGTGGTATAATACCTTGGTTACACAATATAATTATTGTACTGTAGCCAAGGTATTATACCACCC
>JABASH010006726.1:0-10266 GCA_019776445.1 Tomocerus maximus
CCTACGACACGGGTGTGTATTGAATATTCCTAACCCCCGACATTTTTCATACATATTTTAGTGAAGGGGGAATATTTCATGTACATATAAATACAGTATGACAATGACATAAAACTTTCACTTACCTTTCACCGGTACTCCTGTAGCTCGTTTTGAGCACGGGGAGAAAGGGGGCGGGCTTATATTTGAAATTTCCTATCTCATGTTAATTTTCGATTTTAAACACGGTCGATCCTTGTAAATTACAATCAATTTGAACATGACGATTCTAATGAGATATAATATTTATATGAAAACTCTTAGGCGGTTTTAACTGCATCAAAAAACCATTGGAAAAATTTAAGTAGGAATAAGGATTGGAAAAGTGCTGGATGCGCATTACGGTCAGCTTCAATTCTGCATTGTGTTTTGTTGCGGTGAAAGTTGGGAACATTGCCTTAGGGAGTTTAGCGTAAGAAAAAGGGAAAGTACTTTTGTAACGTCCTTTCCTGCCATACTGTAGTATAGTAACGTTACAAAATGTAGTGGGCGACGCTTCAAAGTACAACTTGCAGATAACGGTAACGCAACGTTATTCTAGACTTTTTCCATTCTGAAAGAGTGAAGCTTTAGAATTTCGTTTTCAGCACATACTGCAACCCAGCAGCCCATCAATGTGTCACTGTGTCTCGTTTCACAAATTCCACAATCCTAATCCAACACAGCATTTGATTGTAACCAGCAGTAAATAAGTTCAACCACTGCACCCTTTATATAGGTGGTTTTAACTGCAAAGAAAAACATAATATGCTGATGTCATTATAAAACGTGAATAAGTATTGTAGCAGTATTGTAAAATATGTCATACATAAATATGTGTATGAACTATGAAGCAATGTTTGACATCAGTATGCACTAAGCACATCAAAATGAGGCAAAACCAAGTTATTTTTTCCAAATACATAAAAATTATATATTTTAAAAAATTTATTTTTCTAGAAAAAATGATTAGATACGTTACATTGAATGTTGTGATGAGTAATGGTGTTGGAGATGAGAGAGATTCAGTAATTTACTGAATTCCTCTCCTGGCTTCCAACTGACACGCAATGCATATTTTAGAGTTCAGAATATATTAAAAAATAGAAATAAATAACAGATATCCTATGAACGAACGATAGCGAACCATCATAAGTACAATAACCAACTAACTATTTTTTTAAAATAAGATCCTTTATCAACAACTACCACCACATATTGTGCAATATGTGTGATTTGAGTAGGGATAGAACACGATTGTGAAGGATATTATATAGTTTAAAAGTTTAAATTATACAGAAAACATGTCAATTTCATGTAGCAGTATACGAGTTTTTCTATATGACATTGGAAATCTGGCATTCCAAGAAAACATGAGAAACATTTGTATTGAGGGACGAAACGGAAGACATAAATAGATACAATATTCAGATTCATACGTCATACGCACCATAAATAATCATACTTAGAATTAAACTTTCTTGGAATAAGACAGGAAATGGATTTGAAAATAAAATGAGGATTTGGATATCGAAGATGAATTACAATATCAGTTATTTGCTATTCAATACAGCTAAGTCATATAATATAACATTATGATACGATACGATGACACAATGGTCTTCATTACGCTTCAAAGAAGCTTTGCCTTACCGTTGGACAAGGATATAATTCAGGAAATTGTGGTTCAGTATCGTACAATAGTAATTTATTCCAATAAAAATTAGCCTGTATCACTTTCAAAATGGAACGAAAACAAACAGAACGTTTTTTCAGTTAATGAAGATGCAAGACATTTGATTGAATGAAGTATCATGGTATCTATAATGCAAACACCACTCTGTTGTTTTAGTCATCATCACTGATGATGACTCACAAACTCAACATTCATCATCAAAGATGCCCCCTTATTCACAATACCGAACAAAACGCTGAATTGTGATTGAGTGGGAAGGTATAAGGAATGCATTATAAATACCACATTTCCATCAAGGTTGACAAGTTAAGACTTCATGATACATAAAATTATCTAAGAGCTTCAATGGTTCTTCGAGTTTCTGGAGGAATATCATTGGCATCAACTCCTGAGATAAACGTGTCCAGAGAGTTACAGTAATAGAAAAGTCGAATGGTCTCCTCCCAGGCCTTATCGGTGATTTCACTCTTGCAATAATCTAAATACATTAAAGAATTATAGACTATCTGATTTTATGCCTACGCTTATTTGTTATTCAGCAATGAATACATTTAAATCATATTCGATTAGCATACCTAAGAATCTTGAAAAGTTATCATCAATAACAGTTTTTAGATTCGCAAGTCTGCGAATTGATACTAATATCAATAGTTTCAAAACTTCTGGCGTTAAATGATTCATTGATTCTATAATTTGGAGGCACAGTTCATCCCATGAAAGATTATTCACCAATCCAGGCTCGTTTGTAATAGCATTATTGTGACTTAATATCGAATTCAGGAAACTGTGAACGACCAATCCGTGCCCTGCAGCAAGGGCATGACAAATAAATGAAGTAGTGAGTTCTCCAACATTTGCAAGGTGAAGGCAACTCAATATTTTTAAGGCTAAAGACGTATTTTCCGTATCAAGGGAGTCCTTTTTTACTAACCCTATATATTAACACACAAAGTACATTACATCAATAATGATACAGCGATAAAAAGTATTATTTTGCCTACTAATAACCAAAGCTATTTCTTATACCAGTTAAACTAGAAAGTAATTTTGCTATGCTGGCTTACAGTTTAAGTATTTTTCGAATTTACTCATGACGGGAGCATCAAAAATACGTAATTGAGCAGCTATGTAAAATAATTGAAGGTTTAATCTTGAAACTACTGTGTACTGGGAATCTTGTACGGCATGAAATGGCAGCCACCTTAAGAAATATTTTGTAATGTTTGGACCATACAATTTCCTCAAACTTCTCCACTGCAATAACAATTGACAAGGTTTCATTTACAAAATATATTACTACATAATTAATATCGCTTGAAACTTTTACAATTGACTCAAAAAAGCTTACCAATTCATTTCCCGAGTTTTCACCTTCACTTTGAACATCACAATTACTACTTCCAGTTTGGCTAAAAGCATTCCTCCAATCTCCAATCAAGTGCTTCATTACATTCATAATACAGTTCAGAACATCAACTGCAACATTACTTAAATTAGCAGCTGCTCTCGTATCCTTATTGATAGCAGTTTCTAAAGGATAAAACAATTGCAAAACATTAAAATTAATATTATAATTATAACCAGTTGAATAGAACTACAAATTAATTTTATTGCATACCCGAATTTCCTTGTACATTCCTGCCAATTTTAGATTTTTGTTCACTTTTAAGGTCAGCTACATTTTTTGCATCATTAGAAGGTCCAACCTCGACCCACGTCTCGCATAATATTGACAAACAAGAATGAATAAATTGTGTCCACATCTGATCCAATGGCAATTCCATGCTCTCCGAATATGACGACGAAAATATTGATAAATTGTTAAAAGACTCAAAGTCGCCACTAGAAGATGTATTGTCGGACTTACTATAAGTTTTGTTGGTCGTAGAAGCAAAGGCATAGCCCCAAGGATAGTACAAAGAGAGGTAATTATGCTGTGTATGTTTCTCCCGAGAAATCTGTTCTGCCATTTGCTCATTTCCACTTGTAATCTTCTTTCGATTAGAATTATCCATGAATTGTGTTTTATTTTCCTTGCTGCCACTTCTGTCTCTAGCTCGACTGGAATTAGTTGAATTTGAATCCTTCCGTAAATCAAGGCATGTCGCTATTAATGAAAGTACACGAAGTCTCTCTTTGATATCCGAATGTTTTTCTGATATCTCCACTTTCAAACGAACAGCTTGTTGATTTTTAACACTAGCTTTCCCAGAACCAGACGAAGAAGAAATTAAACCCAGTAGGTTTGGCAAAATTGTGTGCAGTGCACCACATACAAGATTTGGAAAGTACGACACAAGCAGTTGCAAAAACGATAGACTGCTGTAGCGAATGACAGACTTGAGGCTCGTTAGTGTGCACTTTAAATGCATCAACATTAAATTCCAAAATGGCTTCACTTGGTTTTCATTGACCTATAAAAAGTGAATTTTAAATACGTCATTATCTTATATAAAACAAAAACACACCTGAAGTTGTAGCCAAAAGTATAATATAATTTAAAATTATAATGAATTTTCCCCTAAACAGCTGATTAGGGGATATGAAATTGTTTACTTTCGAATTAATTTTTCAAATTCCATGCATTCAATCCTTGTTAATCTAATACAATCTAATAATGCAACCTATCCGAAAATTGGTGTAATGCCCTAAAGTGAATGCAATTTGACAATTAATATTTCAAAGTAATAAGTTACCAAAATAGCAATATTTCAGTAGTTCAGTATATTTACTTATTGTTACGGTTATTACTTACCCTTGCAAATATTACTTCGGACACCCTTAGATTATCTTTTCTGACAGAGCTTTCCTCGTCGTAAGTTAGTGAAGCAATTTTTTCTAATATTCGGTCCAGATGTAAATTTAAAACATTACTCTGAGAAGTCACTAACTCTTCTAATCCTTTAAGGCCTTCTTTCTTTGTATTAGAATTATGATGACTCAGAGATGTAAGTACTTCCTAGAATAGAAAAATAATTAATTATTACAATACAATGCAACATAAAGTAGCGAATTGTGTAAAATTAAAATATGTACGCGTGATTAATTTTTAAGCTAGTTTTTAACTGAACAATGGAAATTATGTGCTTTATGGCTTTACCTGAAATGTTTGTTTATATTTGGTATAATATGCATCTTCAGATGTAGTCTTTTGCACCAACTGTTCCCGCATCAAAATTTTTTTAGCCTTTAAAGTGGGGGTAACAACATTCTGAGCCTTTGCCAATTTTGCAGCACCCTTCAATTTTGTTTTCGCTTTTTCTTGTTTACGCAACTTTTTATGTTTTGCACTTTTGGCCATTTTATTCGCAAGACCAGACAAATGTCACAAATGGTCAAAAGTAATTAACATAACAGTAGTGCAAAGAAAAAAAATCCCAAAATCTTCTCAGCTATGTACTTATCACATCAGCAGGTAAACTACCTCTCCTCTATAAAGCACATCCACGTTCTTCATAATCAATTAAAAGTAGTTGGCGCTGCTTTATTTACAACACTGTGTCAGCGCAGGATATAAGATTACTTCGTTTATTCGTTGAACAAAGTGACAAAAATTGGAAAGTTATACTTATAGAATACAATCTAATAGCCATTTGCGCTTTTTAGGGGTAAAATCATTTCTACTTGCAGTGGGACTTTGGGACATAAAAGGCGGAGGAGGTGGCTTTCACTTAAATTCAATAATTATTGTAGTCACACAGCACAGTCACACCACCAAATCCTGTTTACGATTCTGTCAATTGTTTGTGAACTTATGTAATGTTGATGACCAAAGTTGCATTTTTCCTTCCTGCTGCGTAATAAATATTGCATGAATAATTTTTTTATTTTAAAAATTAAAATTCACCATAAAAATTACATGTTGATTTGAATGGACAACTTGTTAACAATAAGAGCAACTCTGTTTATTTACTTTATTATTTTACGCAGTTGGCTAACCGTGGTACAGTGAGTGCATTGTGAATGTGAATCTCAAATCTCAGCAACATAAATAGATATAGTAGCGAGAGAGAATGTTACAAATTAATTCATTGGATTGGAAATTGGAATAACAGAATGCAAAAAAATGTGAACTTCGTAAAATACTCCGTCGAAATGAAATGCTGTAAATAACTAACAAGGTTGTCTCATCAGAGTAAAACTGCTATATTCAGGATGGTACTCTGATGGTCATGTAACTGTTATTGCTATTATTGTGTTACACTTTACTAGGATATATAAGGTGCTTACTTACCAAAACATTGCGGCCATGAATATCTATCATATTCAAATAACATGTGCATAATATTATGTATTTCTATTTAAATTACAGTTATTAATGCCAAGTACCATTAGCTTACGATGTTGAGCAATCAATTATATTATGATGTAGGATGCATAATCGGACAATAGTAGCAAGTACTATCAGTAATCCGTAATTCTGTGTCTATGTTACATTACCATCTATTCACCATTGATGAACGCTAGATATATTTATGCACTTATTTAAAACAAGAAACCCTAATTCGTACATGTACAATTTTTACTTCTTTATCTCATTTTGAAAATCCGTTATGTAATTATATTATGTGTTTATTACTGTCTTTTATGGCAAATCTTGGTTGTAAGATAATAATAAATGTCTTTCTCTCATGTGGTTAATTTCAGTAAATCGCAATTAAAAACTAAAATCTACTGATGATTTGTGCACAGTAATTTAACGCCTGTAGCTATGAAGGAAGGTAAAGGATTAAATATGTATAGGTAACCTTAAAGAGTTGTAGACCAGAGATGACCAGAAAAGATAGTTAATGGGACATGAGGACATGGCATACAATAATACATAATATAACACAAGCATATTTAAGTAACTTCGATGACTGCTGCAGTAAAAGTGAGTCATTGTCAATATCATACTTAACGCATGTAATTTCTTTAAACTGTATCGTTACAAATTGTCCAGAGAAAGGGAAGAAAAATAATTCATGGACTATTTTGACATTGATTAGCGAATTTTTCCTTACTATAAATCCTAATGACGGGATAATTGCAACATTAATTTATTAACATTTATTCCTTATAAAATACATTGGCTATTACTGCATAAAAGTACGTCATTAAGTAGCTACAGTCTATATCTGTGGATAAATACAGCTTTACAACAGCTTATATTAAGTAAGCCAAATGTATTAACAAAATACAGCTGGTGTACTTGTGTGCGCACAACAAACGCTGTACTGTACATTCCTATATGTATGATTAAAAAAGTGCAGCGAAAAACTCTTACCAGAGCGGTTAGTGCACTTGTAACACTGATTGACGTCACATGCAATGAATGGATAAATGTAATCACGGGAAGGAATTAAATATTCACAGTCATAAGTGATGTACATCGGTGTTAGAACATGTTAATTTAGTGTCAGATAGTCACTAAACTGAGAAACATTCATTGCATCTTACATGCAATCAAAACAAAGTATATACAGTACTCCTCATTCATCTTGAGATAAACTTGGGGCTATTTTTAATAATACGAATACTGAATTGTTAATGATATCATTATATTAAGCTTTATCATTGACGTACGTTAGCAGACATTTATTTATCATTTCCATGCACGTATTTGCCAAAATCATGAATATTAACTGTATACTGTATGCATCTACTGATAAAATTACATACATGCCACACTTTGACACTTGGACATAACCTATGTTTACCCTTGAATAATTTATTTAAAGAAAAGCCAAAATGCATGTGCCTGCCAAGAAGCTAATTAGTCATACGACTTTAGACGATTAAGTTTTATGAAAAAATCTTAATTTTAGTAGTTTACCCCAATTTCTATAAGATATTATATAGTAACTTTCATACAGGATTGACAATAGACTCCTGAAGTTCAAAAATCAATGATATCTGTAGCAATGCAAAATTTTAGATTCTTAAAAACATAATGCCATCCGAAATGGCAATTGTGGAACTCATGGATTTATTGGAATCAAAGATGATATGTTTGTGCTAGTGAAAAGCTCGGTAAATAGCATTAAAGTTTTATTGATCAACTTCCATCTCAGGTTTTCCCTTCCCTGACGCGATCCAGGTCATTTAAATGACAATACGTACAATAAAATTCTAATAAAAATGTTACTTATCGTATTGTATTTTTCTGCTTTTTTGCTATCGTACACCATTATACGATCTCTTAACTTGATGCTACAGAAAAAGGTAATTAGATGCGTCTCCATTTTATTTTTACGTAGAACCTTCATTACATCACTATATAAAAGCAGGATATCATTCCTTGAATAAAGTTCTCTATTCTCTTATCCGGTTGACATATCTTGGTCACCAATCACCAAGTTCTCAACTCTAGACATCTCCAATCGGTCTCAGATCTTACAAAGGCACATACTGTGCTTGTAAGCATGTCTATTACATACTACAAATAAGCTGGTACTAAAGCACGAACGAATACTATGTTCACAAATATAAATTCACTTATTGACTCCAATGTGTTGAATGGAAATGACAGATTAACTTAAGCTATATTGCTTCTTTTTATGGTTGTTTCAGTGTGCAATTTTCTTACCTAAGATTACCCTTAGACTATAGTTAAGACCTCGATGGGATATAGTAGTGTACATGCATATCTTTTTTCTTCGACGAATTACATACTTATTACTGCTCCTGGATACATGCTTATAAAGTTTTAAGCAAAAAAATCTTGTAAATCAGCTTCTTTTAAAAAATTTGGGAATTCCACTACAAGTAGCATGATTTGCCACTTCGCCTAGTTCTAAATTCCTATAGTATATAATGCATTACTTTGAAGCTGCGATAATTGACAGATACATAAGGGTAGTTAGATATCATTGGCACTTTACGAAGGGGAATTTGTTTTCGCATATCATCTTTAATGAAGTATTTGTGCAATTCCAGAAGGTAGATAATCGTTTAAGCTGAAACATGGAAGGGTCCCTGTGTAATTTATGTGCATGTAGCCTGTGTAACTATTATTAATCAGAAGCGACTACGACTGGGGCTAAATTTTTTACTTTTATTTTATTGCTCTTGGTACTTGTTTTTAATGAAACACAATTTACAATGCAACACCATTGTCTCGCCTTTTATGCAACAAGACAAAACATTTTTAAAATAAAAGATCAGTCAAGAAACAGGTTATAATATATTATTTCAATTTCTATTCTCACAATCAGTTCATAAACAGAATTCTGGAGCCATGTAGGTACAAGTTGAGCGAATTAAATAAAACACGTATTAAAATGCAAATATACAAATTGCATTCAAAAAACTATGCGGCCAATTTGGTAAAAACTGGATAAATTACTGGATAAGATGATATTATGAGAATATCATTGAAATTAAAGTTAATAGTTTATCTGGCATTATTTATCGTAATCGTAATTGTATTTGCCTGTTAATATGGATTGGTAAAATAATTTTCAGCCTGTCATTATCACATACGTACTACATGTCTAAAATAGATACACAATGAATGACAATTTTTAAAATGACCCAATATTATATTTTGATTAAAAAACAATTTCCTCTGGAATAAATTCGACTTTTTAGATTACGTATAGGTACAGTTTGTGTGAAGAGGATGAGAATTACAAGGACATTTTCTAATATCATGCATATATACATATTCTACAACTACATCGATTTTTATACTTATAGTAATACAGAAAGAATCGAAAACTCAATACGTATAACATACTTATTTAAATTAATTTATATAGCCCTTGTCATATGGTATGGATTTGTAGTTTTTAAAATAGTAGTTTTTTAGTGGACCAACACTTACATTTAGGTCACCCTATCCTGCCGTCTTATTCATAAGGCAGGGTTTTAAGTTTCAAACTCTTTCAATTTCGTCACATCAATATCTACAAACCTATACAGACTTTCCATTCATAAGACTATGAAAATACCTAGATTTTTTTCATGCAGTACGTATTATTGTGATTTTACGGACAGGACGGATGTGTCAAATCGACATGTATTTGTAAGATTATAGAAGCCAGTCGAAGATGTCATGAATGTATTCATGAGCACAATGATTTTATTAAATTTGCAATAGCTGTGTGAAACCAGAAGTTTATGACTTTTGTCGTGTAACTGACAATGCCGATGTAAGCATATATCAACCAGTGACTGTATACCTTATATCGATAAAATGGTAAAATAAATTCTATCATTCGAAAAAGCTTGAATGAAAAAGGTACATAGTAACTTTATAACTCTATTAGACTTAAGGTAAACCATGAAATATTCTGCAATATAAATCGAATTGTTCTACTATTTTCTTATAGTGAGTACACTTTTTATGGTTAGGTTTAAGCAGAATACTTACCTTAACAGATATGCAATCTTTAATGTATGACTATTTAATTCTCTTGGGAGTGTTGGGAGTTTGGGAGCATCTTGATTTTGTTAGATTTATATCAAAACCACAAAAGAACCGACATATTATTATTAAGTTGCGACCCTAGGTCCAACTTTATGCGATCACTCCTAACAGTCTGTCTGTCTGTCCGTCCGTCTGTGAA
>JABASH010006727.1:0-10266 GCA_019776445.1 Tomocerus maximus
AAACCCAACCACACTGACTGTATACATTATTATTATTTTGTATTGCAATTATAATAAGTGATGAATAATATTTTGTAAGCTATAGATAACTATTTAGTTCATAGTCCATAATATTATTTAGTTGTTACCTATATTAAAGCTTCAAAAAGTAACGGCGTATTTCTCTATTATGCAGAGTAGGAAAAATCATGCTTGCCAGTAACTGGCATGTAAACAACGTTGAAATTAACAGATTTTCTTGTTTATTTGTAATAAACTATATAATATCAGGCTAAGATAAGTAGTGACCAGTTACTCCTTAATTACGTGGACTTATACTAAAATTATTTCCTGGCTATTAACCTAACCAGTACTGGTGCAGCATTTTGTAAATATTTTCATGTAGGATACCTGTATAATGAGTCTGATGAGTGTCGTTACAAAGTGAATTGCCAATATTTGATATATGACTTTAATAAGCAATTAGAGAGATGTTGTAATAATGTATGAAGAACAATGACATTTTGCATTAGCACAAGTAGTGCAACGGGGGACACCTAAAATGTTAATAGTACTTGGAACTACATAATTGTATGCTTAAATTTTCACAGCAAGTAATTATGTAGTTGCTTTCATCACGTTTCTGTTCATGGATCACGTGTCACATTCAACATTGAATGCTAATGGTATAAGTAATGCATAGTGGATTTTGCTCCAAGAATTCAGTCGCTGGGAATTAGTAAATGACTGAATTGTTGTGAAAGCGACATTTTCATCAGGAGAAAGAATTCAGGCTTTGCACTCGACACTACTACTTACTGCTACGGCGGCGGAATGTCAGAACAGAAGTATTAGCACAGTTGCAAAAATGGCATTATAATATAATATCTAAAGAATGGTGAATGTATATTTTGTATATAGGAAATTGTAGGACCACTGGCTGTTGGATGCAAAAAATGTGGAGTACTCCTAGTAGCAGTAGTGAGTAGTGTATTATGTAAAAGCGAGATCTCTTTCTCCCTAGTTTGAGTGACTATGGAGGATTGTGGAGGAGAGAAGTCGATTTCTGAGAGCCATTCTAGTTTAAATGTAGTGTGCTCCAGAAGTACGTGTAATATATGTACATACATGCCTGACGAAATCGAATTTAATATAAAGAGAAATATACGACCCGCCTTTCCGCCGATCCTTTCTCTTGTTCTTTTTCTCTGATATGAATTTGCGTTTCTCTTCACTTTATACTTTTCCTTACTTTCACTTACGTGGGCTTTCTCTTCCGTCCTTCTCCCAGCCTGCCTCGTTTTCGCTAAGCATTTCCTTGACTTATCTTGGGCAAAGTCCTGCCTAACATACGTATCTGTAGGACAGAGGAGGGCTAGGCCATTACTGCTGACTCTGACTCCCCACTTTCCTTTTGACTAACTAATTCCCCTTTGGAGCTCTGTACTCTTTGCTTTCTCCGATGTACAGCAGCAACTAAGATAGTTTGGCTTTCTCCTGACGAGCACTAGCCTCACTTGGGTTAAAGTACGCATTCTTAATGTCCCTACACATTACAACAGAACAAAATAATAATTATACTTTCTATATCGCTAAGGAATATCGCTAAGGAATAACTTGTGTGTTCACTATACTCCCGTCGCAGTAGATGCATTTATTAAATTATATTATACAACATCCCACTACGATGCTGAATTTGTTTTTGCACTCCAAGGAAAATATTACAGTTTGTAGTTTATACCTAATCATGCCTTGTGGATTGAAATACTATCTATGTAAATTCCACTGCAGCTACATGCAGATATTCTTATAGGCATGTACTCCAGCATGCATAAAATTACCCTGTCTGTACTTGCATCTTACATTCTATATCAAGACATGCGAATTTTCAAATTAAGTATTAAGGACCATCACTCTTCAAAACCTATTACTACATATTACTGTTATTAACTTTACTTTAGAAAAAAAACAGACTAGATACTGCACAAATCAGATGTCAGTTGTAGGTTATACTACCATAATAGTAGCTAGTATCTCTATGGTACATAATAAACACGATTATTTGTGCCCATGTTCCTTGGACTGTCCTCAAAATGCGCAAGCGTGTATTTTCAATGTGTGGAAAACAGCCAATGCTTGTTGGGTGCCAACCTTTCAATAAAATATATTTATTAACCCAGATAGATTACTAGTATACCTAAGGTAGGGGAATATAAACACTCCGGGCCAATTAATAATTCCCAATAAAATGTGCTCTAGATTGTCTAGTATGTACATTTTTTTTTATTTTGATAATATTAGTAACCAGAAGGTTAGTCCCCAATACGCAGGGGGCTGTCTAGTAAGGGAGGACGTGGGACTTCTGTAGGTCAATCTACCCAATACGCGGAATTTTGTTGAAATTAAGTGCTACTTTTGAAATGCGAGCGCAGCTTAGACACATGATAATGGTGAACAGTTTCGCCGGCATGCGCATGACTGTGGCATCCACCACCATCTACTTTTTTAACATTTTATAAGGGTTAAATAATATCCATAATTAATGAGATTACATTATTTATTTCTAGCTATAATTCTAGGACAAACACTTCATAATTTTTGCGTCTTCGCAATTTATAATATTATGCATTGTAGTAGTACTCCGAGTACTACACACTCTTACAATCACAATAATCGAAATTGAAAATAGAAAAACATTATCGGGACCCTAAATAAGTTCTTTGTGGCACTAAAAAGAAGTCTTTTTGGCACTGGAAGTATCGGACATTAAATTAAATTCGTATAGGAGGCTAGAAAGAAATGTGATAGGCAATAGAACGAATTGTAGTGGCACTAACACAGTGCGAGTAGTAGGCTTGGTAATGACTAGGTCTGAACGTTTGTAGGATAGGCAGACAGTTAATGCATGGAAAGGTATGTGTATAAAGTCTGAACTTTGCGTTTAGAAAAACTAACTCTCAACGTGTATAGATGCACTATACAATTATGGCTTGAAAAAGTAAGTCACAAAATCAATGCGTCTAAAAATACAGCTCGTCACCAGCTAGTGGCTAGAACTGGTAGTGGCCAAAATGGCCAAAACGTGTAATGGCTAAAGTGCAAATAGGCCATGTAAAATAAAACACTGGATCAAATACTTATTTAGGTTGATTGTATTGTATTTGCATGTACTTTGCCATGTTAATTTGAAATTCGTTGTAAATAAATAAAACTGAAAGTCTGTTGGTATAATTTTTGCATGCTGTTAGTAGGGAAAGTCTAACACAACATGCTTAGTTGTTACATGCATAAAACATTACTCTACAGTAATACCTTTATATTGACTTAACTAATTGCTTTCCTTAAATTATATATATACATAGACTATAGACATCATAAAAAATGCGGACGGGAATTATTTGCTATAGTAGTTGAAATTATACAGCCGTATCCGTTTGATTCAACTTTCACAGCTTAAGAGAAGAGTACCTAAGCGGTTTACTCGACACGTCTAGCAAAAACTTGCATTTCAAAACAGAATTCAATTGCAGCTTTAAGAAATTAATCAAAGTCAGATAATCTCCTTGATGTCATTATTATGCGTGATGAATGCCTAGTAATTCCTGCATGTACAACGAGTTAAATACTTCAAAAGTGCGAGCTGGCGAAAATACATGCAATTCTTGCACATTTCTCTTACATTCCTTCTCAGTCAGAGCTGTCTTCAGGCATTTGTATTGTGCAGGACAAAGTCAACATTTATTAAAAACGGAGATAGGATGTAATGGTTGCATTCCAGATGAGCGTCAGATGAAAGTGATGCTGTTAAAATAAATACCAGAGTCACAATACCATCAGCCGACGACTTTCTAACTATTTTACTTATACTGATTTGGCTTCCATTTCCCCATTTCTGTGTTAAAATTTTCTGCAGGCAGATTAATAATGCTCCGCGTGCTTTTTGTCATGTCTTAAGTTGATGGAAACTTGCGACTAGTTAGAATGTATACTTTGCAAAGAACATTTTTTATTTCATTAAAATCTAAGCAAATACATACGTTGTAATAAGATATCTGTACTTATACTACTATTAAAAGTAAATAAATAGTTACTGCTTTCATTAATTAGGTGCCTGCATGGATAACGAAGTTCAAGCTACTACCTAAGTTATAGAATTGACAAACCCGAATCATTAAGAAACATTCATTTGCAAGTTGACTCACCCAGTACCTTGGTCTAAATAATGAAATAATCAAAATTCTCATACCCTTTTACTCTCCACTTCCGTGGGCTGCGGGCCAAGCCAGATTTGGTTTCCGTAGGTATGCCAAGGCACGGCCGCTTCTCCTTATCTAATGGTATGTGCTCAGTTTGTCTGAAGAACAAACTAAAGATTTACACATTACTATACAAACCATTTCTGCACAGGAATAAAATTACATGTCGGTAGGTCTTTGGTTGTGGTATTTCATTTAGCGTGACTTTAGCTGCATACTCTGATGCAATATAAAAATATAATTTATTTGCTATTGTTGGTTCTGTGTAATGATGAAGACAATAAATTTTGCGATTTTTATTCAACGATGGCTATAAAAAGATATTCCTACCAGATCCTGTGATAAATATTCAGGAAAAATTTATTGATATATGACCAGCAGCTCCAAAAACGGAATTTACAAAATGCATACAATACAGTTGCAATAGTGTGACATTTAAGGGTTGGTTAGCACGATACATGTATATTTTTTATTAGTTTTCTACGGTTCACCCACCATTTTATGGAATTTTGAAATCGTCCGATGCAGCTACATGGAATGGGAATACTGAATAAGCTAAAAACTATGACGCCGTGATAAAAAGAAAATAATCATTATTCACAGCTGACATCACGTGGTATGTCAGAATATTAACAACCGACCCAGCCTTAAGAGAGAACAAACAGAGCTTCGCATAGGCACGCACATCAGCATCCGTGCAGATAAAACGGTTGATTAAGCCAGCCATAGGAAATTGTATAGTTGAAGGATACAGTATAAAAGAAATATGATGGATATGTTTATTTACATAACATATTAATAATCTATAATGAAGTAAAAGTTTTTATTTATAGAACAACCCGGTCAATAATTCACTTTATTTATAATTATATTTAGAATTCGTTGTCTTGTTTTCACATACGTATTATGGTAGATGTTTGAATAGTAAATGTCTCCAATATTCGCACAAGAGTGAGCAAGCATTTTTAGCGTACGTTGATGAAAGGTTGTTTAAAGTAAGCTAAAACGTGATGCAAAGTATCAATTACATCAGTACGCATTTTGGTACTTGGGAATATTTGTAGCACATTTTAATTTGGAACATCAGCTACGTACAATAACATAGTATGCCTAATAAGTGGTGAAGTGAAATGTTTCAAAGTGATTCTAACAGATACGAATGCGTTTTTGAAATGGAGTTATGTCTATAGTTCAGTTTAATTATTTATTCCATTGTGGAGAGGAAATGGTGCCACTGCCAGTCTCAGTTGTCGTAAAAAGTACCTCTCAGCGAAACAAAGTATACATTTTGTATTAGGCAGGCAGGAGAGTTGTTGCGATGTAGAAAAAATTAATTGGTATGCTAAACATGCTCCTATTAACTTTACAGACTTTTTCAAGAGACTAGAACAGAATTCAAAGGAAGGCTTTTTGCTTCCATGAACAGATTAAATTAGTGTAATACTAGTTATTCTAATTATGTACAGCTGGAAACTTTCTCTGTCTTCCAACTGTCGTCAACATTTTGAAATCTAAATAAAAACATGTAGAACATTACATAAGTATTCTCATGTCTGCACTTACGTATATATATATATATACATATTATGCTTGTGTGCCGTAGTCGTAGCCAATTGAGGATCAGCCAACCTAGGGACATAATTATTCAAATTGGCTTTACCAAAATAGGTTGCATTATTTTAGCAATGTGTTTTTATGTAAGATATTGAATTCACATGTGTTACGATGCATTCATAATGGTTCAATCAACTTTTTATCAAATCAAAAATAGTTGTGGGTAAAACTTTCTTCAATTATGAGGCATTGACTTTTAGGTTAGCTGATATTGTAAATTTAATGTATGCACATCTTGGCAAATCTGCATGATATATATTTTTATTTAGCTGGCTATTAATAGATTGTTTTAAGCCTACAAAAACAAAATATACGTAAGGAGAACCAAAAAAATGTTTTTAAATGCTCCTTTTTCATATTGACAAAATGTGTTCTAATATCTGGCTACTACTACAAAAATCTTGTTTTATTCTGGTTTATCAACATAAATTTCCCTTAATTTTATCGGAATTGTAAAAGTAGCTAACCTGTTCAAAAGCAATGGAGAAAGTTCTGGTTTTCATTGTGCTTTTCGTTATAATACGTTATAATATACTATAACAATTTGTTGCTTACTGGATATGCAAGAATTAGTAGAAAGCTCCAAAAGTAAACTTTTTCGTTTTAGTGGTTTAGATATAAAAATAAAAAGCACATAAAATATAAATGAAAATACACTTTTACAAGTAGGTATGCTATCTTACGTATCTCTAGACAATAACTGGATTATCTCCCTACCGACTGTGTGACAGTTCCCTTCAAACTTGACACACGGGATACCTTCTTAGTTGAGCACTTCTATGTAGTGTATGCAGGACTTAGTAATTAGTAGTAAATTATGGAGGAATGGTAATGGACATTGTGAGAGCAATCAATCTAATGCATTGCATTACAAAACTACTGCAAAAACTGTAGAATGCATTATAGTTGGAAAAATGCTTATAGGGGCGAGAGTTAATTAGCTTTAGACTAATTTAGGGTGAAATTCTCAGGAAAGGAGGTGACTCATTCAGCACAGCGAGCCAGATACCTTAAGCTAATTAACTCCCTAGAAGCATTTTCTTTAAATTTTCCACCGAATACTGAAATACCGAATGCCCAAAATTTTTTTAAAACAGGTTTTTAATTTCAAGTGCCGCTCAAGATTTAAAGTTTATTCAATGATTCGCTTTTAATACATTGGATTGAGTGCTCTTACATGCCTATTATCACACCTCCTTAATCTTCATTAATTTGCGATTTGAGTTCAGGCCAAACTGACAATTAGTCTAACTGAACTAATATATATCTACGCGTACACAGGCTAAACTAACTGAGTAAAAGTGAAATGTAACTGCCATGCAATAATGCAGATTTAAGGGCAGTCAGCTGCCTTATTTTGCATTGCAGCAAATTATTATGGTGTATTTATGCAAAAGTGAACTTTCTGTTGCCACTGTCAAAGTTTGTATGTCCGGAAGTAGCCATATTACCATTATAGTTTTGTTCGCAAAGATACTTACCATATTCATTAGAAAACTATCTCACTATACGATATCAGATTATTAGGTTGAGCATTAACATATTTTGCAAGTTTCATGTTGTCTTTTTTCATGGAGTTCAACTTTTGTGTCTGAAAACAAATTGCAATCCTCGTAAAACTTCTTCCAATATAGGTAAGCGGGACCACGGCGTCGTTAGCCATATGAACTTCAGTATATATTAGCAACTAGAAACCTTTGCTAACCAAAGTAGGCCATAATATTAGTTCCATTAATGATGTATTTATGAAAAGTAAATCCGGCAATTCAGCCACAAGTTTCGCAATTTCTCGCCCTTTTCCGAGAATAATGATAACCAGTCTGTATATATATGCCAACTAATAAAATGCTTATCTTGGGTTCCGTACCTTACTGGAGTTTAAATTAACTAGGTTCCATTGTGATACTATAATAGGACTATCTGCTCCTTGTAATGCAAGCTAAACAAGAGAACGTAATAATGTTAACATTGACAGGACAGATGCTTTTCCTTCTGGCCATTATGTGTTTTATGCACAGAGAACCCAGCGGAAATATCATATGCTAGGTGGTCTCTGGGTATAATTATGCAGATTACAGAATTATGTAGATGGAAATAAGAAACTTTATAGTACCACAAAAGTACCTACCTAACCTAGGTATCTCGATTATCTACATATCATTGCGTATTACTTACATGCTTTTCATTTTCTACCAAGTTCATAACATTTATTTTATAGAACTGTAAAATATCCAGTTGCCCTACCTACGGATGTCATTAACGTGAATTAAATAGTGAATCCGAGCGTGTAAGCTTAGGGCGGTCTTGTGTGTGCATACTGTATACTGTTTCACGAAAAGTATGCCAACCAACTGGAAAAACTAAATTAGCTATTCTCTCACTCCTACAACACAATACTACGCTAAATTACATATCGCATCACCCAAAAGTAGTTCAAGATTGCAAAAAACTGCTTCTATTGCGTACAATATTTCCCTCTGTATCCAGAATTTATGCACATAAATGTTACATTTTTTCAGTCACAGTGGACTTTCTGAGGCATGCGCCGTAAATTTACCACACTATAATGACTGTTTTGACTTTTGTAATGATTCATAAAATAATTTGCATAAATACTTCGAGTCATCGCCCATCGCTAAGCTTGTAAATGAGATTTACTAATAGCTTGTAGTCATAACCCCTTATCAAAAATTTTTTCAATACAAGTGGTATCCGATTGAAGCATTTATACATGCCTTTTAGCCTGGAAAAGTCTTGGACGATGCTGTCCTGTCCATCCAACGAAATTCCGGAATCAAGCGCCAAAGTCCACCCCCTGATTGGCAGTTGCTTGACAGTTTGGCAGAAACTGCTAACTCCACCGATTGTTACAGCTCCTTTGATTTTCCCGAGTATTTACTGTATGTGTAAAATGGTTCATAGACTGCCTATGTGCAACAAATGCAATTTTGACGCTTTTTGTACTGCAGACATGAAAAATAACGGAGACGCATACGTCATCATAATAGTCACACCTCATATCTTTTGTTAGTATAAACTATTGTAAACACGTCGTATGTTTTAGCGTTGTTGTTTGTGTCGTTTGTGCTTACAAAATTTTCGTGGCAAATACACAACTCATAAACAATGATAAAAGTAATATTACAAAGTCGAGGGAAAATCATAATCAGTCTGGTATCAACTTGTATCCTCCCCGGCTAGACTTCCTCCCGGTTAGATTTCCTCCCCGTTAGATTTCCTCCCGGTTAGACTACCTCGGTTAGACTACCATTAGGCTATTACTTATTAATCAAGTAAATAATAGTGAACAATCTCGTTCAGTTTTCCCTTATGACATCATTTATTTATTATCGTATCGGGAGGTAGTCTAACGGAGGTAGTTTAACCAGGAGGAAATCTAACGGGGAGGATGCCTAACCGGGAGGATGCCAAACTGGGAGGATGTCTGCCGGGAGGATGCTTAACCGGGAGGATGTCTGCCGGGAGGATATATAACCGGGGAAGGATAACTATCACGGGAGGAAGTAAGATGTAATCATCAGTCTCCGTTATTTTCGTGTCTATAGTAGGTAAGTAGAAAGCTTAGCAGGATAAAAATAAGTTGATATGTCACCTATCCCATGATTCATGCGTCGTTGTAGGCAACTATAATACTACTAGTCGTTAATTTAAAAAACGTAATAATATTGCTATTAGTAATTTTTAAAAGCATGCAATGTGAATATATTATAGTCAATGATGAGATGACATTGTTTGTATTTCATAAACAGTGATTTATGTGTTAAGTGCATATAAGGCCAGTGCTAATTCTATTTATGATTCAGTAAGTGTCAAAGAGCGTGCAAGGCTAATAATGGGTAGTTGTAGACAAAATGTACATACGTAGATATAATTGTTTTTTTAATCGTCAGCTTCACATAATATTTATTATTACAATTCAGGGTGAAAAGAAGGAAAAGATATTTTATCTGCCGATAACGCATTTTTATGAGAAAATGCTTCTCCGTAGACACATTTCATTTCTAATGGTTACATAATAGGTCGTGCATTACGAATAAGATAGTTACATAGATCCTTACAGATAATACTATGGATACAGATGAACATTTATAAATATCATTCTCTAATAGGTACTCTTACTTGTATATAGTACACAGTTACATACAAACGTTGATTTAATAGAACAGTTACGTACAATATCGTTTAGGTATCTTCAGCATCAACATCATCGTCGTATTAAGCATAGTAATCATAATCATCATCAATCATCCTAGACTACTAATATCACTACAAGGTACAGATAAGTATAGTTGGTTGCACCTTCCTTTCGCACTTTCTCTACCAACCACTTTCCCCACGACAGATGAAACAGTTAGTGCCTCAAAGCAGGCAAATTTTATCATTTACATATTTCTAT
>JABASH010006728.1:0-10266 GCA_019776445.1 Tomocerus maximus
GACCGGATGTAAAAACATTTTAACGTGCATTTTAATAGTCGCAAAGTGCGCCAAGCTAACTGTGATGTCCCCCGTTAAACAGCAAAAAATGATAGCTTACTTGACATGTCCAATCGCACTTCAAACCGGGATCCATAAATTGTTTCATTGTCCACTAATGTACTTCCAGACAGAGCTCGTTCAAACATGTACTCAGAATATCCTGGAGGAAAAGACACAAAACCCCACAAGTTTGCTTTCTCAACTTCCCGCATTGCTTCTTCTTCTGTATCAAAGTGAATCTGTACAACTAAGTCAGTGGGGATTTCTTTCAAATATCTGCAACTTAAATTTTCAATAGGACATCCTTCTTGAATTGTACAATTTCTACCGTCGGGAACATCCTTGTTAATAACTCCAATTTTTATGCCGTGGGGATCTAGCCCAATTGCCGTACACACGACAGCTATCTGAACAGCGGGCAAAATGAAGACAAAGAGGAGGAATCTGTTAGGCAATTCAAAATATTAATTTGACGTCGGTGTCTACAGCTTAAATTGTTGTCTACCAGTTAAGTTATTGTCTGCACTTTGTAATTTTCTGAACAATGGCTGAATATAGTTTACTGTGTTGCCATTTCAGAAGGTACCTATATAGCTGATTTCTCCGAAAATCATAACCTTTAGGAGTAATCCTCGAAGAATTCCTGCTCAATATAGAACTACATCTTCCTCTACTTACATATCGCTTCTGTTTCAATTGTGTTTTCAAAATGAAATCTAGAATTTGTAAGGTTTACAGAAATTATGGAGTTTGCAAGAGAAGTGAATCATTTGAAACTTAAATATTATATATAGGTCGTGTTTTATTTCATGTCAATGAGGAAATTATTAATCAAAAAGGCTTGCTGTGGTAAGTGGTACCTAGCAGCTAGCATAATAGTCCGGTAAACATTATGAAAAATATCTACTCTTGAAGTTCGGGCTAGCTAAAATAATTCTTATGGAGGTATGCCAGTTATAAGTACTTATAGATACTTACCCTACATTTCTAAGCAGCATTATGACGTTTTTAATCGTCAGTGCTTTCAGTCTATGCTTAATTGTCCCAGGTTGTGGGTAAGGGCGAAGAGTTTTACTTTTCTTTGATGGGCGATTTTCTTTCGGTTTATGATGAGGCAACGCGGTCATTGTCATACTATTATTGTCATCGTCAACTTGATCTTTCCATTGGTTATAACTAATGCTAACCACATCTGTCAGTTCGCAATCTCCTCTCTTCTTCAAACCATTACTCTTTCGCTCATTACCAAAAGATACATCTCCATTAGAGGTGTTGTCTTTCGCTAAACTTGTTTTTCTTTCATCTCTTGCACTCAGTTTCAAAACGATATCCTCAAGTAAAGAACATTTGTGTCGTTGCATTAAATTCGTTGGAGAGTCTTCAGCGAGAAGCAATCCACTTCGCATAATTCCAATCTTAAAAAAGAAACAATAATGCTGAAGAACATTTTCTATTGCATCACCACGTTTTATTACATACTGTCATCACTCTGGAGTCCAGATAGGAAACAACTCGCAAAACGAGCTATAAAGGGTAACATACAAGTTAGCCTTGACAGGTTTTACTAATATCATTCACATATTTCGACAGATGTCTAGGCAGGATGGGGATCGTATAGTCTTACATATAATCTTATAATCTTAGTTTACATTTCCAAAAAAAACAGGTAACAATTTTAGGGCTAGGGCAGGCAATAATGCAGGGGTATACGTGACTTATAGCAATTTGCTTACCGTGTCGGCTTGCCTGGCTTCTTCTATGTAGTGAGTGGTGATAATAACAGTGGTACGACCATTGGAGACCAGTTCACACAAGTATCTCCATATACTGATAAAAACCACAAAAAGGTTTCCACGATTATATGTTTCCCCAATGACCACAAACAGTATTGAGCACGTGCTCATAGCATTCTCAAAGTTCTCAATGTGCGAAGCAAAGACACAACTAGCACAAGCTTACAGTAACCTATTTTCCATCACTTGTCACAAATAAACGTGTTCTACACTCGTGCTCCTAATGTACTGAAAGAACTTTCGGGCACTACTTGGAATGTGCTGAGACTGTTCCTCATACGCGACAGTATTTTCAGGATGTGCTTAGATGCTGATATGCGCGCCCATAATATGAACCTAGGTTGTACTATGGCCATTCTCATTAAGCTTTATAGTACGTCCTCTATACGTGCTATTATAGGTACCTAAACTAAACTGTATTTTATGCAAAATTTATGATATCAATTAATATGATATATATTGGTTCCCAAAGCTAATATGTGAACAACATAATTTTCAAGGTAACAATTAAATATATTTCTTTGGAACTAAATGCTTTAACAAACAATGGAAATTCTTGATTATTTATCGTATGTCTACTATAATTAATTAGATATTAGCAGACACAATAAGCTATTTAATTATTGCTTAAATTAAGGATGGCAAGTTAATAAAATAATTCAAATTTTAAATAAGTTTTCAACTCGGTGACAGTGGCAGTCCGTCGTTCTGCAATTCATTGTTAGTTTGGATGGCAGGAGCTTGTGGCACCCTAAAATTGCAAAACAACAAATTTGTAAAGATGTAGAAGCTTTCCCTAAACATCTTTAAATTGATATAGAGTTACAATTACAATGTATTACTTTTTCAGCAAACGCGTGAAGCAGACACAATAAGCTATTTAATTATTGCTTAAATTAAGGATGGCAAGTTAATAAAATAATTCAAATTTTAAATAAGTTTTCAACTCGGTGACAGTGGCGGTCCGTCGTTCTGCAATTCATTGTTAATTTGGATGGCAGGAGCTTGTGGCACCATAAAATTGCAAAACAACAAATTTGTAAAGATGTAGAAGCTTTCCTTAAACATCTTTAAATTGATATAGAGTTACAATTCAATGTACTACTTTTTCAGCAAACGCGTGCCTGCTTTTCGTAGCCAGTAATCAATTTTTTCTTCAATTTCTTTATCTGTCATTCCTCTTGCTTTTGGGTTGCGACGAACAGATTCTAAAGAATAAGAAAACAGATTTATATTATTAAGATTAAATGTATATTCTATTCAAAGATATCAAATAATTTAAGGCAATAAAATATGAATATAATATAGAACACACCGCATACTATTCTTAAAAATGCCGAAGACGAAAAGTCCTCCTTCCCAGTCCTGCCTTTGCCAGTAAACAGGAACATTACTTCATCAGTCATTAAAGCTGACATAATTCTGTATGTTGTCTGATTGCCATTGTTTCCTCCAATTTCGCCCAACTTTTTTATCTGAAATCAAGAATCAGGACAAAATGTATCACAAAACATAATGGTAAAAGCCCACAATATAGAATTCGTTTCTAAAGCAGAGACTTTTATTTCATTAGCATAAGAAACTTTCTCTACAGTATTGAAAATGGAATTTGATATAAAATGACAACAAAAACTATCAATCTTACCAAGTTTAAAGCTTCTAAACGGTTAGCTGATGCAATGCCGTTAAATCTCCAAAAATCATCTACACTTTCTATAGGTATCAGAATGGCTTTAGTCAACGAGATCGGATCCACTACAGTGTTTTCATTTTTTCTCAGTAGAGTAGTCAACATTTCCGTCACAGTGTCTAATTTGACTTTGAGAACTTGCTGATTGCGTTCGATTGATTTTACATATTCCAAAACTAAAACGATAGCCAAATATTTAAAAATTGGATATTATTTAATTACATTTTATTATACAATGTATATTTTGTAATGTACTTACTAGAACAAACTACGGTATCCGGCTGACCATTAATATATGTTGCTGAAATAGAATTTCCAGCAGATGAGCAACTCTGGCCGGAAAAACTGACAGTTGACAATCCTGAAAAATGTAAATATAATGAGTAACTCAGTAACAACTTTCATAGATGACTATATTTTTGCGATTTTAGATGGCCAATCATCAATTACCAGAATCAGGTCGAGGTGTTAAAGGTGAAGCAATAGGACTCTGAAGACTATTAAACAACATCGGATCTTGGACCTAAGCATGATACGTAAATATATAAATTGGCACATTAAATATAGCAATCAAAACAAAATTGATGAAATTTATTATATGAAGTTACTAATAATTTACCCAGTCAATAACCACACTTGGTTCCTTTTCAACCAATTCAGGAGGCGCAGGAAGGTCAACAATAGCTTTGGAGCTCACGCTTTTCTTTTTAATCGGCTTAGGTCTTTTTGGTGTAGTTGGCTTTTTTAACGGTATCTCAACGTCACTTTCAGAGCTCCCATCCACGTTTAGTCTTTGTCCTTGGTTCCTTTTTCCTCTGCCTAACTCACGAGGGGGGAAATCAGATCCGTTTTCTGCATCCGTCAAATGCTCTCTAGCATCCGCGTATGAGTCTGCAAGTATTTTTATTTAGATTATGAGAACCTATCAGATATATTTGTTTAATTATTTACCAGTTTAGCAAAAATCATACCGAATATATTTCTGCCAACGATTCTTATATTGTATAAAGGCCACGTCAAAGAATTTGGTGGTTCTGCCTTGGTAACTGCGTTCTCAAATTTAATTGAATCCTTCCAGAAAGGGGGCCAGTAGCACATGTCATTGATTATCCAACTTGTTGGGATAATAGCGATCTCCTCTTTCGGCCCAATAAACTCAACAATTGCGTAATTCATTTCTCTTCTTAATGTGTATTTATATGGCTGTCTTGATGTTCAATTGCTGGAATGTATCAATGGTAAGCTGTACCAATAACCTAAAACACAGTAATTAGTGATACATTTTTTCTGAATTTGTTCAAATGGTATTTTTTGAAGAGGGGATAAACTTCTTGAACTTTTAATTCCAAGAACTATTGAACTACATGGGACTGTGTACAATGGTTCCTGATCTAGCAATCTTTTTCCAATGACAAAACTTCCACTTTCGTCTATAACAAAATTTTTTATAATCACTGGATCACCATTCCGCAGAATACAACTGTTATCGCCTTTAGAAACTTTAAGAACAAAGTTTTCTAAACTAACTTGTTTATACTGTTGGTAAGTGCCAACGACTTCACAAAGAGGACCATCATCGTGCGCTGTTTTGAATTCTGGGTGACTATTTATGCTGATATTTGTACTTTTAAATGAAACTTTTTCATATTCAGTAACTCTGTTAAATATTTGCTGCAAAGGTTTATTAGAAGATCTAAGCATACGCTTTAAAATTCCTAAATGATTTTCAAACTTAAAAGCACTGAATGAGTCTAAATTTCCAAGTTTTAAACTATCTTTTGCTAAATGACACAGTCCGTGGACATTATAGGACATTTGCTCCTCTCCGTAAAGTGACCCAAAGTGAGTACAAAAATAGTTTAAAAGATCTGCAGCATATTTGTTATGGCTAATATAAAGATCTGGGTTGCACAAAATAGATATAGCTACATGAAGACACAAAAAATGTCGATAATATTTTGTTGGTAGAACATTTTGGAGCACAATTGGTCCAGTGTACAATAAGAAACTACGATATTCTGTTGCCTTCCAGGATTTCAAATGTATTATGGATCTAGGTTTTCTTGAGAAGTCTGACGGTATGGAAGACTTAATTAGCACTAGATTTTGGGACAATTTAATAACATCTCTTGCTCTGAGCCGAAACTTAGATACTCTTCCCTTTATCCATAAATTTAAGAGTTTTCTTGTGATTCCTAGACACACTAAATGTTGATATTCAAACGGTATCTGCTCAATTAAATCAATTGGTAGTTTTAGTAACTCAGTATCATACTGTAAATGGTGCTCCTTTTGTAATTTATTGCGAAACGAATGATTGGTCCTAGGTTGGCAATTAATATTCGGAAAAGTTACTCTGTTACTAATGTACTCTCCTTCTTGAATGCATTTACCACAGCCAAAATATCCACTATGTCCTTTAATGTTAGAAATAAATGCTCGTGCAGGAGCGTCGCAGATAATTGAGTGTACTTTAACACAAATATTTAAACCGTTTTCAATTTCAATTCCATCTTTTAAGATCTGATTTAAGCTAAGAACGAACTCACTTAATAATTCTGAAGATAAGGATGGTTTGTCTTCTCCGTAATACAAACCTATTATGAAAGGTTTAGAATTTTGAAACGTATAAATATGGCCAAGTATGGGCCAAAACTGTTGAGTGGAACTTCTGGATATTGGTAATCCATCAACATTGAACTGAATTTCAATGACTTTATTTTGGGGTATGGAAGATTTATAACATAATAACACCTTTTTGATCTGAAGTTCTAAAGAAAAATGACAGTATTTCCCGGGATTAATTGTTCTTACAGAAATTGAGCGAGGGGTGTGTAATAAACTTCTAGCATCTAATGGCAAATTTTCAAAACATGAATGCGAGCTAAGTATTTTGAGCAATCCAGAAAGTGCTTGTTTTGAAATATTATACTTTACGGCCCACAGTGGTAATTGGTTTTTAATATTATCACTAACACAAACTTCGGATATTAAAACGGAAGAATCTTGAATATTGGTTTTTACCTTTTGATCAAATGTTGATTGTTGGTTAATGGTCCGTATTTGCTCGATAGTGACGGATTCGGTTTCCAATGTGTCTTGTGTCTCTAATATTGAAAGATTGGGATGATCCCCAAGTTGAGGTTTCAAATTATGAGCGTCGTGAATGATTGTTGAATTTTGATAACTTTTTTCAATTTTTCTACGAGCAGTGCGAGTAATGGAGCTAGCATGCCTTACTTGTGGCATGATGAAATAATGCTATATTTAAAATGGCGCGGTGGTGTATTGTGTAACAACCGTACATGGCGTGGTTAGGCACTTTTGGCACAGTTTTAGAACGTGCTCATTAAGGCCTGTATATTTGCAGACTTGCCAATGTTTTTGGTATGAAATGAGAATCGTCTCAAGCAATTCCTGAAATACAATATTTAAAGTATTTTATTGTAGAAAATTGGTTTAAGATGAGAATATTCTAAACTGATACTGAATGCGCTAGTATTTACAGTATCTGTTACGATATTTTAAGAACCCTTTCAGCACGTACTCGGTTTGTGGCTGGTCATTGGGGTATTTCCAGTTTAAAAAAACCGCATGTTAAAAAGTTTAATTGTTAAAGAGTTATAGCCTGGACAAGAATGGAGTCGGCGGACGAACGGACAGAGTTTTTGTGCATTCACATAAAATAGTCGGCAAGCCGGTATTTAATAAAAACACCAATGATTGAAAACTAGTTAATTTTAATTTTGGGATTAGCATTGTCTAAGACAAAATAAATAAAATGTAAGATTTTTAAAAAATTTTAAATTTTGCAAAGTGTTGTCTAAATGAGTAAATAACCTTATTTACCAACCTAGACACAACACATAGGAAGAATTTACATTTTTTAAATGCCAATCTCTGTTAAACCCCGTCCGTAAGACGGGCAACTTTCTAGTTAAGCAAATAATGTGATGCTCTTTCATGATTTTCTTTATTAAATTAAATTTAAAGAGTTTATGTTTTACAAGGATTTAGAAAACAGTTTGGACATAATATGGGAGTGTCAATTTTAAGATGAATTTGTTGAAAAAGATCAAAATGAAGTGAAAGGCAAGGGGAGTAATTTCACTAACTAAATGAACGGTATTTCAAGGTGATTAATTTTGAGTATCAAAATGATCAGAAAATGATTATCAAAATTGTACAGTAGGTCTACTTAAACTAATATTAAGTAGGTAATAATCAACATGGGCCATTGTCAGAGTATCGAGTGTGCCGTAAATTGAATTTACGGCAAAATTATTTTAATTTACGGCATGCCGTAAATGCCGTAAACTACTACCATGTCAATTCCTTATACCTGCTAAAAATGGTGTATTTTGTTATTTTACGGCATAAAAAATACATACATACATACATACATACATGCCGCACATAAAAAACAGTTGACGGCATGCCGACTCTATACCCTGCTCATTTTCAATTTCGCGCAAACTAACAGGACCCCAACTATTTTTAGCTGTTAACAGCTAACAACGGCAGTTAACATTCTTGTTTACTTGAGTATTACATTTCCTGAATATTGGGCACAAGCAGGGATTACATTTCATTACACTTCTGCCTGCTGAACCATTAAGATATGCTACAGTGTGGTATGTAACACAAATATTTTTCGTAATTATTCTTACATTTGCAATTGGTACGTATTCCATATTCTATTCCAATTGAAAATTACTATCATTACCATTTCTATCGTTCTGTTCCAGTCTTCTTATCACTTCCGAGGTAAGTAAAGCACTTGTTTCACTCCTGACAGGATCAGGAGGGTCAACTAGGAAATCTTCCGTAAGGGATTTTGCAAATCTGTAAGGGACTTTTGTTAAGAATTTTGCCCAAATATTCGGCTGCTATGCTGTTTGTATAGGAACGAAGGGCAGGGGATTAATTTTTAGCTCAAGTAGGATAATCAGTGTTGTAGCGAATTAGTGAAGGTATGGGACATTTCTCAGAAAAAGTCCCTTATAGATTTGCAAAATCCCTTATGGAAGATTCCCTAGTTGACCCTCCTTACACACCTTGGTTATTACTAAGTTACTTTTTACACTAGTTAAGTTTATTGCCTGATGCGGAAGTAACCTTGCTTGTAACAAATATTTTTTAAGGTCTTTGATTACAGGGGAAAATCTATTCTTCAATACATACTGCATCCATCCTTGTCTATAATGCAATAAGTTGATGTCAGCTGTAAATTAATTGATATAAATTGTGCCGTTTTTGGCTAACCATGTAAAGATATACAATTGTAGTATTGATGTCCTGCAGATGGCCACGTTTTGATGTTCTACAGATGGCCACGTTTTGATGTTTTACGGATGGTCAGGTCTTGATGCTTCACACATGGCCACGTTTTGATGTTCTACAGATGGCCACGTTTTGATGTTCTACAGATGGACAGGTTTTGATGATCTACAGGTGGCCACGTTTTAATGACCTACTGATGGCCACGTTTTGATGACCTACTGATGGCCACGTTTGATGATCTACAGATATGGCTGAGTTTGATGATCTACAGATGGCCACGTTTAATGATCTACAGATGGCCACGTTTTGATGATCTACTGATGGCTGCGTTTGATGATCTAAAGATGGCTATGTTTTGATGTTCTACAGATGGCTACGTTTGATGATCTACAGGTGGCCACGTTTGATGATCTACTGATGGCCACGTTTGATGATCTACTGATGGCCACGTTTTGATCGTTGGTCATGATAAATGATCCTAGATTATTGATATAACTTAATTGAGGGTTGACTGGACAATCTAATTGGGGTTGACTGGACAATCTAATTGGGGTTGACTGGGCAATCTAATTGAGAGTTGACTGGGCAATATAATTGAGGGTTGACTGGGCAATCTAATTGAGGGTTGACTGGGCAATCTAATTGAGAGTTGACTGGGCAATCTAATTGAGGGTTGACTGGGCAATCTAATTGAGGTTTGACTGGGCAATCTAATTAAGGGTTGACTGGGCAATCTAATTGAGTGTTGACTGGACAATCTAATTGAGTGTTGACTGGGCAATCTAATAGAGGGTTGACTGGACAATCCAATTGAGGGTTGACTGGGCAATCTAATTAAGGGTTGACTGGGCAATCTAATTGAGTGTTGACTGGGCAATCTATAAGACGATATGCCGTTTGATGATGTTTGATTCATTAGGTATTTTGTATGTATAAGGTCGCGTGATGCTGATTTTGTTTAGGTCGACTACTCTTGTATCTGGAATGGCTTCAGTTTCGTTGAGGTCTTTAGATATGATATGATTACTGGACTGATATCATCGTATAATGTGATTGTGTATTAGCTTGTAGTACTGAATAGATACTTGTTAAATATTCAAACCATGTAGTGATATGCTCACTCTTTCGTAGCCGTTTATTTTATTAGCAGTCTTTTTCAATGTACTTTTTACTACTAATATAATATTCCCTTTTCCTTACAATTTTTGTAAGTTTGGATCATGGCGAACGAACATCATGTCATTGGTCTGTTGAATAAACACATAATTTAATAATTTCTTGACTAACTTGTTGATATTAAAGAAATAGTTAACTATTGAAAGTAATGTTGACTATTGTCGAAAGTATGCCAATTTCCTTCGCAGGGGATGCGAATGGTAGCCCGAGATGGTAAGCTCGTACAGGTGACTGAATGCCGTGATCCCTGAAATCCCGTCACTAGCCCAGGAGTAATCGTCA
>JABASH010006729.1:0-10265 GCA_019776445.1 Tomocerus maximus
TAAGACGTAATGTATATACAATTTATATCGAATCTGGGTGGTCAACAGTGAGTTGAAGTCGGGAATCAGCCACGCCTTTCGATTAAGCGATAAGGAACTTAGAGTAATACCATAGTACATGTGTTGCGCATGAGTCAGTAACAAACTGACTCAAGTTCATCCGCTTTTTGCATGATCACATATTAAAGTCTCCAACAATTATTACACCAAAGTCGCTGTTCAGTCAATTTCATTCATTTACTAGGTTTAACTGGGCTTTGGTTCGAACATATATTCGAAAATATTTGCCTAACTCAATTTTAAACGACAATGGTCGGAAAGGTTCGAAAGCATTCGGTTAACTTAATTTTAAACGATATTAGTCGAAAATGTTCGAAAATATTCGTCTGGCTCAATTTTAAATGATATTCGTCGAAAATGTTCGAAAATATTCGCCTGACTCAATTTTAAACGATATTCGTCGAAAATATTCGTCTGGCTCAATTTTTAAACGATAGTTGTCGAAACTGTTCGAAGATATTCGTCTGGCTCAATTTTAAACGATATTCGTCTCGTAAACTTGAGTTTGCAAAATTGCATTTTACCAAACGAAGGCAAAATAATCTAATACCGCATCTTTGGAATGCGATTCCAAAATATGATTGGTATTTTAATGCCCCTTAACACTATCGTTTAATTTTCTACCCAATTTTCCATGTTTGTTTTCAATTGTAAACATATTTGTTATAGCAACTTAATGGGACTACCTTTGACAAGAACACTAAACTGCTCTTTCTGTTACAACAAAAGGACTGGGATACAATTAGAATTACATTTTTGGAGATATTAAGGAAAACAACGAATGAACACTGTGCAAATGCCATTGAAAGGACTTCGAATTCCCTTGATTCCAAAAGAAAACTGGCCAAATGGTGGCCAGATAAGAAGATTCTGATAGGATCCCTACTTAAAAGAAAATTTGGCGATAAATTGTTAATTGAAGAATTACGCGACCGAGTTGTAAACGATGGGAACAGAATGGTTGTGATTCTTGAATCAGAAAAGGCACGGAAGTTTTGCGGGATGGGTGGTGTGGGGAAAACCCTCACGGCTAAATGGTATGCTGACCATTACCAAAACGAATACGATCATATTTTGTGGATTGAGGCTGGAGAAGGTGGAAGTCTTCTCAAATCCTTTAAAAGCTTAGCAAGGGATTTGGACATCCGAAACAGAAAGGAGTTTGTAGACTTGAAAGAATACTCAACGAAATGTTATGAAGAGATGAAATCTGAGAAATGTCTCTGGGTCTTTGATAATGCAGAGAGTTACAAGGGTAAAAGAGGGAATCATTAATGTACTTCCAAAACTCGATCAGTTTCATTGTCTAATAACTTCCAGAAGTAAGACCTGGGGCTCAGAAAAAGTTGGATTTGGGAGAATCCAGGATTTCCAACTGGATATTTTTTCAGACGAAGAGAGTTTAGAATTTCTAAGAGATATTCTTGATAAGGATTTATTGGGTACGGAACAGCAACTCAGAGAAGTATGTAAACTACTCTGCAATCTTCCTCTGGCCCTTCAATTAGCTGTGGCAGCTTTGAATAATCGACAAATAAATCTCCAAGATTATATTAATAAAACATCGCTAAATGACGTAGAACCAATTGTTGACGCAGAATTCGATGATTATGAGAACACGATCAACAAGAATGTTCGCATTTCTTTGGATTTGATTTCAGGAGAAGAAAATACCAGTAAAGCCAAAGAAATGCTCCTGATTTTCGGATACATTCAACCCGATGACGTCAACGTAGAATTTTTCAAACAGATTTTGCAGATAGACGATGCGACAATAGAAAATGCAATTGAGTTGCTAATTAAATATTCACTTGTGTCAAAAAGCATAACAACAACACTTGACAATCAGACGATAACCTCCCTAAGCATCCACCGATTGCTACAACAAGTTCTCAGGTACAATGGAAGAAATACGGAAAGGGAATCCCTAGGGAAGATCCTTGGTTGTGATGGGTTTGTGGATTACAAATTGATCCCATTCACTAAATACGCTGATGAAAGATTGAAAAAAGACTACCCATATGTCAAAGCAGAATTATTGGATCAAGAAATATTGAAAAAAATGATTAAAGAAGAAAGTTTCGAAGAAGCTGTCACATTGGCAAAGTTAATTTTTGACGAAATGCAAACACTGGCAGCAAATTTCAACTATTCCGCTTGTTTGTACAAATATGGAAACTTTGACGAATGTATGCAAATTTTGGATAAATTGTACCGCTTGGAAGACATTAAAGACAAAATAACATACGCTGACGATGCTGAAGAAATGGGACTGTTGAAATTGCAAGAAGAATTGTCAAAAGATTTGATTGGTGGCCATTTATTGATTGCTCACTGGAAACTCGGAAACAGAAGTAAAGTAGAAGAAATTCTGAACAACAGAACGGAATTCAAAATTATTACTTCTGCAGTTACCGTGGGAATATTTATTCAAATTGTCAATTCAGATTTGGTTCACTCCAAATACTCTATTACGAACGAGGGAATTGCTTCATTTGTGAAATTGCTGCTGGGAACTGAAACAAACCAAATTGTATTGAAAGAATGCTCCTTGGACTTGGACATTGGGCCTTCTTGCACCTGTCGACTTTCTCCTGAAAAATTGACTTTGCAGGAAGTTTCATTTACTCAGGGTAAAAAAGAATTGGAAGAAGTGAAGGTCAATGACATCCTCGATATGCACAGGATCAAACAATTGACCTTAATATGCAGTGCCAAGAAAAATAATATCAGCATTGACTTGACCAAAAACTTTTCCGTAGAAGATCTGGCATTGGACAAAGTTAGAGTGCTAGATTGGAACAACGCCAACTGGGATATTACAGAACTCACTCTGACCGAAATTCCATTTGTGGAGAAAACTAAAATGATTGTCACAGAAATGAGAATTATTGACTCCCGTTTGGATATCTCTTGCCTGCCTTCATTAACGCAAAAATTATATTTAGAAGGAAAAAGAGCAGAAGTAATCCGAACTGAAGGTATTGCGGTGCGATTTTTGAAACATTTGTCTTTAAAGTCAATGCTTGATTGTTCTTGCTTATCAGCTTTTTCAGACGCACTCTTAACTCATGTTCACTTTGACCTTCTCGGTGGAGTTTATTTGGATAAACTCCCAGGAAGTGTGAAAAATATCAAAATCACTAGGGGAACTTACAATAACACAAAAGTTATGAACACGAAGAAGACAGTGGACCAACTCATTCTCATGGAATTTTATTCCGACGATGTTAAGGAACTATTATTGCATTATTTTCAGACAGCCAATCTCATTCTGTATAAAAACGATCCATTTAGACCTACATTCCTTAAAGAATTGATGGAGAAGCAAAACAAAATTGCAGTCGGAAGAATTCATTTGGGAAAACGATACTTTTGAGTCCGTATCCAGGAACATCAACATCGACAGACAGGCAGATTATTATTTGCTAGAAGAAGGGATGTGGAGAGGAATAGAGTTGGGAGAGTTTTATGAAATGTTAACTAAAATTCATTCATGATATATATGATGTTGATAATGTAATATTTTTCAACAATATAGTTATGTGATTGCAATAGCGTTGGTAATGTATAAATCAAGATAATTGCCTAGGTAATTATCTTGGTATAAATTGTATGATAATTAATATTTATATAAGGCATTGTTTACAAGGCAAGAAGGTGAGAACTGAGAAGTAAAAAAATCAATTAATAGCTGAATCCTCCTACAGAACAGTTTTTACAGACTGATATTAAACATTCCCTCAAAAATCGGATTTTATTACCCATCTAACCTTGGGACAAAAAATTAATTGTTTGGATCCGGAAGGCAGTTGAAGATGACGTTAAAATTTTATCAAAAAAGTTGTCACAACTGCCTATATGGACTCAAAACAATTAATTTTGGTTCCGCTGGTGATTTAAATCCAATATTTGGGGGAAGTTTGACGGCAATCGGTGAAAATCTGTGGCCTTTAGAATTATTCTGCTGTGCTTTGAGTTAAGTATTTTCACAACGCTCATGCACTTTAAGTTTGCTATGAGTTTTTGCTTATAGATTTGGTTTCAAAATTTTATACGAAGTTATAGGAAAATAAAAACAATCTGTAATGGTTTATTTCTTGGTAGTAAGTATTTACTTATAACATGTAATATACTCTAGGTACGACAAAAAGAGAATATTAAAATGAAAGCAGTACCCACTTAAATATTCGTGAGAGTTAATAGGTGATTACAGTAGTATTATGAAAGTTAATTTGAGAACGGGGTTTCTTTTGTGTGTACAGTGAGGTGGATATCCGTCGGCATATTTCGTGTGAGGTCTGTGATGTATCAGTCACCGGAGGCTATGACCCTTTACTCAACCAGGTTTGAAACAATAATTTTAACGGTGTCTATAAATATGTGATTGACATTTTACACAAAAGAGTGGACGACTCCTTTTTCTTATTTGTATAATCCGTTGTATAGTACAATTACCTTAAAATAAACCTTGACATTGAAAATGGATAGACTTCTTGGGTATTGAACATTGTAAATTAAGCTATCACTGTCATCGTTTACTTTCTACTGCTCGGTATTATAATAACAATGAATACTAATGATAATATGTCTTACTTTTAAGGTCGTAATTTGTCAGAATTCTTGCCGATACCAAGGAATGGTCCAAGGAGTTTTAACTCATGAAATGATTCACATGTTTGATTTTTGCCGACATAAAATGGATTTGAACAATATCAAGCATTTGGCATGTACTGAGATTCGTGCTGCCAATTTAGCACATTGTAGCTTCCTAAGTGCTATGACCTATGGTACTGCGTCACCTTTTAGTATTCAAAAACAACATCAGGCAAGCAGAACTATCTAAACCCTATTGCTAATTTAGAATATTTAATATCTCAATAGTACAAAGAATTATTAACGTGGACTACAATGTTTTAATTATGCAGTTATAATTATTACAGATGGAATGGTTTTATTTTTCAGTGATAAAGTATAAATTATTAAATTCATTATTGTAGGCGTGCGTGAGAAAACGAGCTATTGATTCAGTTTTGGCTGTCCGGGAAGTAAGCAATGAGGAAGCTGCTGAAGCTGTTGATTCTGTCTTTGAAAAATGTTATAATGACTTGGAGCCAATTGGACGCCGCATACGTCGGAATTCGGATCACATGGAAAAGGCATACTTCGAAAGACATACCCTGGGCTATTGAAACATTGTGAAGACTGATATACAACAAGCAACAACTTCATGTACATCAACCAGTAGTCATAGACATATTATTATGTAGTTTTAAGTAAAAACCATCTATCTTGTCATACGGAGTAATGAGTCTAATTAAGTAGTAAATTTGGTTAATGAATGAAATGTCAATTTAAAAAGTTTTACTACTTAGCAATAAAAACTACAAGTTTTAGATTAATTATCTGGAGTCAATCAAAAAGTGAAAGCAAAATGTTCTAGTTCATTTCCGCCCATCCTGTACTATACTGCAAAATTGTTTAGAAGTATTGCACTATTACAATTGCTGTTCGCGTATAATATTATCATATGAAATAGTAATTGGGCTGGGGTAAGTATAACCCTAATTGTACTTAGTTTTATAGTCACAATAAACGTAGTAAGTCAATGCAAATATATAACATTTCAATCAATTCTGAGCATATTTAGTAGACACAAATAGTTGCAATTAAATAATATGTACATTGTACATGTTTGCACAATACGCATATTCAGGATTACCAGTAATGCCTAAAATTCTCTAGCAATACATACAATACAAACACTTATGGTCATGCACTGTTAATATAAGCTAAAACAGCAAAAATGGATACTAAGTATCTTGTCTTTATTTGACCATTTTGTTTGGTGTGCTGTTTATTATTTATTAAATACTCATCTCTCATTCATTCTTATTTTACAATGACGACGTCACCCTTAAAATTTATGCCATTTAAAAATATTGCTGTTGCAGTTCTCGCTCATTGCTTGTAATTATGGTTTTAGGTTTTGAATTTCAACGTATATTGCGTGGAGATACCAATTTTTAATTAACACAGAGCTTATCAGCTATCCAGCTGTATTGCATATGGGCGTAATGTATATAATATATACTATATATGTTGTGATTATATAGTACATAGTGAAGAAAAGGTAATCAATTCACAATTCGTGAAGCTCGTTTCAGAAGAATTGCGAACAATGATCTGCTGGCATTGTTCGTATATGACTCTATTAGGACCTTTCTCCAGCTTTCACAGACATTGATATGCTAGGTGAGACTTGAGACAGTTTTAATGCCAAAAAGCAATGCATAGAAGATATACATCTTTTCCATTTGTTGACAGCAACAAGAACAACACATACCGTGCATGTATTGAAAGCCATGGCCATGCTGCAAAATACCAAACTAATACAATGCAATGCAATACGTAATACGAATACCAACATCTACTACTACAGTTACTACACCTACTGTAATAATAATTATTACTCTCTGTTGAGTGTTGAGAATAGTCTGGATCCCTTTTTCTACTTTGAAGTGCTTTTGTTTACTGTTTTTTTAGTCAGGAGTTACTATGGGTGAGATCTTTGAAATCGAGCCGATAGCGAACAAGTCTTTAGAAACTGTTCCCGGAATTGGCAAGAAAGTTGGCATGGAATTTTTTATAATGGGCTTTGAAAAGGTGTAGTAAAAATAACAACACATAATATTATTTTCTGTTTTAAAAAAGCCACACATGCAATTGTATCAGGGTTAATTAATTAGATTGCTGACCTAATTACTTTGGAATTTCGAACAAATTGTATGATTTGTGCCGATATTATCTTTCCTTTTTGCCATTAACTATGATTTATTTTCATTACATTGTCAGTATCTTTTCTATACTACCCTAGGCCACAGATCTTCTCGCTGTATATTTAAAATTGAAGAAAGACAGAAAACAATTTGAAAACTGGATGACTTTGGTCTCAACAATCAACGCATTCAACGCCAATCGGGCGTACCAGGCTTTAAATGCCTGGTGCAATAACTTTCTGTAATTAATTATCATTAGTAGTTCCGTGTACTTCTTTAATAATAAAAATTGAAAATTAATTAAGGATAGTTGTTTTAATTGGCATTGGAATTGTTGGAAAAACACCTAAATTAATGATATTGAAATTGAAATGGTACAATTAATAGAGTGTGAAGTAGTTCTTTATTAAGGGTAGGAGGCATATTTATGTGCAATGCAAATATATTAAAGCAGGTGCCGGTGTACTATATTATATTTAGTAGTGCATTTCTTGATTGACATGACATCAAGTAAAAGATACAAAGTTAAGCCATTCGTAGAGTTCAGGAGAGTGTAGAATGCTAATAATGTCATATACAGATAGACCAAACAGATAGCTACGATTACTTTCTTTACTATATATCTTTGATACATTCTATTTGTTACCATAAAGCATGAGAAAATATTGGATGGAGACAGGTGTGACGATACGCATCGATAGAATTTCCTCCCACATGCATGTCTTCTACATTAATTAACTCCATCGTGCTCCATTTAAACATTAAAGTACACCGTATTTGTGCTGTAGCCGATAGGTCAAACTATTAAACTTGATTACGTTAGAAAAACGAAACTGATATAGGCTAGATAATTTTGAAAAGACTTCAACTTAACTACTAATACCGAATCAAAAGATTATTTCAGTCAAGCACCATTGAAATAAAGGTGCTTCACCATAATATGAAATATAAATCATATAAAATCATTGAAATAGATTTTACTACTTTACTGCTATAAAATAATTTTTGAAACCATTGAGGGCACATTTTGGTTCATGAATTTGCATTAATGTTGATCTCTACAAGTGGGCAATTTTCAACTTCAAGAAATGAGGATTACCAGATCAGAGAATGACTGAGACATTGTACCTGGAACTACTATAATGGGGGTAAGGTATTACTTCATAGTTCTGAGAAAGAATTACCTATAGCTATTTATATCCGAATTAACCTGTTTGTTTACACTGACTATTAATGTTTATTCTCAATTCTCATGAACCAACGAATAACTTTTCTATGTAGCGAGGAATGGAAACGATTCTACTAAAAATGTCTGCATCCTCAACCTCAAAACAAATTTCTGATGCGTATGGCTATTTTCGATGTTGATATTTCTATGTCCAGTTAAATGTAAGATGCCATCGGGCTGTAAAGAAAGGTAAATATGCATAAATATTATTACTTTTCATTTCCATTTTAGTATCAACTGTATGTACATGGATTATGAGTACCGCTAGTAAAATGATTGTCTTTGTTCAAGAATTACTACGACCACAGAACATGGTTTTGGATATCCCCATTTCCCACCAGTTTTATTGGACACTGGGAAATACTAGTAAATGGAAAGTTGCTAATGGGAAGGAAAAAATGGGAAATATGTATCGCTATTTTGTGAATTTTAGTTCTGTTTCCCACTAGATTTTTACATTTCTCATATTCCACCCCTTTGACTTTTTCCCCAGTTTGCCCACTTATTTCATTTCGCACTCGCGAAACCACGCTACAGAGATAATAATGTTGTTTGCTATTCGTTTCTGCCTAGCCAAGTCAAAGGAGCAACTCATCAAAATTGTCACCACGGGGTTCAAAACGAAAATTTCTTAATACGTTAGCTGAACGTCAGTTATAGGAGTTCGAGCTGATAACACGACTAACTTTTTAATCAGACAACTATCAACTTTTATCAGGAACTAACAAAAGGTATGCAAACAGATATAAAGATATTGCAATTGAGGAGAGTAGTGACTAAATGTGTTTTGGGTCTTATTTTATAGTAGAGATAAAACGGAGGAAAAAGGCTGTTATCTGATGTTTGAAGCAAATTAGAGTCAAATACGAGGACGTATTAGGACGAGAATGGTGTGTACGTGTTCGAAGGTTGCTATTTAGGCATATATGCCTATATTTACGGAAACTGGACCTTTTTCTCAGCAGTAGTGATTTTGAATGTAATTTCTCCATCATTTCCACAACGTATGGCCATTAGTTCAGGTTCAGTTGTGTATCAATATAATATGTGCACGCACCGAGCGACTCCATGGATTTCTTTATTTGGTGGTGTATGTAAATTGTGTTTTTGTATTCAACTATGAAATAGTATTTTATCAAAACTTGACATCACCCTGATTGGCTTGAACTGTCTTATCTTGTGTCTTCTGCATCGTATCGTGCGATTTGCGTTACAACGATCCAAATAACACAAACATAATCAGCCCGAAGGATATAGATAGCTAAGTAAGTTGTAGGAATATAAAGTTTGTAAATCATGGACACGAATACCCGCTGACTTAAGTCAAAGTCAAAACTACCTACCTGCACACAAACTACTTGGACAGGTACCTATTTACATCCCTTGTACTATTGACATCTAATTTCATAGTAGCTAATGCCAATATTCATTCTTGACTCCCTCAGATATTCCACATGTCTATATAGACAAAGCACGAATGTCTATGTAATTATCTATCAAACTATACGGCCAAACTATTGTAAATCAACATCACATATGCATTTTATTATTTGTAATTTATATTATATGTTTTATCTTGTCAGGTAAATGAAATAACTTCTTAATGGTGTACTTTACCTTAGTTTGGGTGCCTAGCACAGAAAGAATTCTCTACTATACTGGAGGAAGGACTATAAATAATATGGACAAGCCGCAAAGGCTAACAACACCGATTTCCCAACACATAAGAAATGGTGAGACTGCATATACGTTATTTTATTTTTCTATCCTGGCATGTATACCTAATTCTATATTCAATTTTATGTCTACGCTGGGCATTACGATATAATCGCATCTATTGTGTTCGTCGGAGGAGCAGAGTAAACTAACATTTTCTTCCTCAGGAATCCTGTAAAGGCACTTTGCAGAGTAAATTCTTCGTCCAGTTCAGTTCAACATCGACAACCAACGTCCAGAAAGTGTAGTGGAATTTCCATTCCGCACGTCCTCAATTTATGTCAATAGTTTACTGTTTTTTCTAAAGATGAAGACTGAAGTTATATCTGTCATGTCGAAACCAAAAATTGATAATTTTCTCACGAGGACATTTCGTACAGGTGAGGTCTGTTTTAATTTGTGTTGACAGCATTTGGTTTAAATTATAGTCGAATACGAATAATTCAGCAAATTAAAAATCCGGAATCAATAAGTAAAAAGCA
>JABASH010006730.1:0-10264 GCA_019776445.1 Tomocerus maximus
GTTTTGAAGTTTGAGGGGCGTGTCCTGAGAAAAGGGGGCGGGGCATCAAAAATTGGAAAAAACATGCCCTCATCATTTCCCCATCCCCTCTCATTAACACATGTTGCAATGGAATATGACACTGAACATTATTTTTCATCGTGGTTTCTTAAATTCACCCTCTAACACGTTCATTTCGTTAATTAATGAATATTTTTTGCAGAAATTTGGAAAAGCTGTTAAAGGTTAAATCGTTCCGCAATGCACTAAAACAAGAACCGGATGCATTTTTTTCTGACGACCAGGCAGGGGACTAATAAAATAAGTAAATTTCCAAGTAAACAGGTTTGTTGGAGAGTTTTGCTAATGTTGTTGCCTTTTCATTATAGTCTGACATTTATATTTGATTGAAAAAAGTTTATACTACACTACTGCCCTGAACACTTGGCTTTTCCTTCATTACTTTCTTTAATGGGTGCTGTAAGATCTATTTTGTACTCATTCATTAAACTTTTATACGTTAGCGAGTTCGTTGTTATATACAAGGTGTAATGAATATTAAATTAGTAAATCGCCAAATTTTCAACATATTTTGTGTACAACTTCCTGACTTACTATTGCTTGAACGAACAAAGTGACATTTTTCTGATGTACCTACCCTACCAACATGCTAAATTTTCATCCATATAAAACCAAATTGAATAGTAAGGACAGCAGGGCAGTTCCAGTTCCATTTTATGGCAATTATGACTTTTATTTGCAATACATCATCAATGACCTGGAGAGGCATGTTTTCTATTACCACAGTGCTACACAGATATAGTAGTTAAACAAAATGTCAATAGCACTTGCTACTGTTCCATTCCCGACAATGACTGGACCCAGTTTCATTGAAATGACATGCATTGTAGGAGTGAGTTTGAACAAATAATATCTCCTCTCTGCATGACTCTGTCTTAAATACAATTTGTATTGTACCAGAAACTGCTCTGATTTAGTTGAAACACATGCCATAGATTTAAAACACCTAAATAACATGTACATGCACACAAGGCAATCTTCCAGAAAGAAAAACACAGCAAAAAAGTCTGCTTCTCCTGATCTGAGAATTTGAATCATTTGAAATACATCAGAAATCATCTGTACGTAGGATGTAGCATGCATGTAGAGAAAATTGTACGCAGCAAAGTAGTTTAGCTGCTGGATTACTATGCGTATTCTTGAATAGTCCTGTAAAATCGAATGAATATCGTACTGACTTCTTGAATCCGATTTCGTTGACGATTTGCTGTTAGCGGAAAATCGATATGGATTTTCAGGAAGTAATTTCAGAGCTTGAGTCAATTCTTCTATTGAAAAGCCTATCTCGGCTCCTAGCACGCTTGAAAGATAAATAACTGTTCCATAAACGAGCCAAGCGTGAACTAGAAATAGAACATCGTGAACTCCGAAAATAAACTTCAGAAACGGTGTTTCTTCAGTGATTACCGAGTAGGTGAAAACTTTAAATAGTTAAACAATAACTTATTACTAGTATAATTCTAAGAATGGCTAAACCTATAGGTAATATTAATTGAAAGAAAATAATTAAGAAAGTAAAATATTCTTACCACAATACTTAGGGGCACTATCGTACTGTACGACGAGAGCCAGGACCCCTATTATTGCGATCGTCCTGTTGAATTAAAGTTTTATCATACAAACTTATTACGTTTGAGCTAATTTTATGAACCATAATATGATGAAGAACGAACCCTTGAAACCAGACACGAAACATCCCCATTCGGTGTATTTTCTTCCTGAAATTTTTAGGGCGGCCTAACTTCATGTAAATGTCGTCTTGGATTTTCCACCATGCAACGAGAATCTCAAAGAATGGATGGGTTGTGCAAACGATTCTTTCGCTAGTCATAATGAGTATGACAATCAGTACCCATAAAAGCATAGCCATTTTCTCCAGGAAATCAAATGTTGACTGAAATGTACCACCGTAGAGAAGAATCAGGAATATTAATTTACACAATGTATTGAATCGGAGAGCAAAGTACAAAAGTTTGCTTGTCGCACCTGATGATTTTAAGATAAAATTGTCTTTAGATTTTACAATTTTTGTGTGTGAAACCCCAATGTGACTTAGAATGTTGAAAACACTCCTTTGATAATCCGATGGCAAACGCATGTTGATCGTTGATATAATATGGTGTATATAAACTCTTCAAAATTCTCTGTCAATTCGAAATACTAAAGGCATACCGGTAGATTTTCTTCTAAAAAACAAGCCTGCTGCTTAATGGTTTTGGAATAAGGGCATTTACGAATGTAATCCCAGAGGTACATGAACATTAAAATAAATACGTTTCGCTTTAGTCATGCCTTATTAATGTAACCTATCTTCATTGTAATTGTATATGTCAGTCAGTTAATTAAGCATACCTAAATGGGAGGTGCGATAGGACATTATTAAGGACCATGACAAGTACTAGTTAGAAATTCAGATTGCTTGTTATTTAATGTTGTACGTGCACACAGGACAGGACACGAATTGGAACTGGACCTGAATACACGGGAGGTAACATATTTATTATTTCTGGCACCTAGCGAATAGCCCTAAGATATATGAGTATCCCTGCTGCGTATTCGTGTGTTTTTCTATCTGGGTACTCAGGCTATGATAATTAGACCAATTATTTAGTTTCATCAATTTATAGACGTATGGGCACACAAAATTTAGTTAAATTAATTTCAAAAAACAAATTGACCAGATTTCTTTAGAACTCCGAAGTAACTAAAAACATTTTCCCAACGCATTGGCAGAATTCTACAATTTTCACCGAATTGCTAATTCAATTTGACACAGACACACGTCTAGTCTAGCTTCCGTGCGTTGTCATACAATTCATTAATTAATTATCTTTTTAGGCTGTAAGCACCTTTAATCAATATGTAGTATTAAGTATCTTATACTATTCATGGGGTTTAGAAAACTGACAAAATCAACTTTAACACTGCTTTTATCAAGTTGTAGTAGGTAGAATGTAGAATATACAATTAGATGCGTATAATGATGGAAGGGAAGTAAAATAGATTATATTATGGCAAAGTAAATCTGAGGTTGTTGGCAATTTAATTCTCTCCGTTCTGGACGGGATTGTATTATTTTTTATTACCTAGGGCTCTTTGCTCGTTTACGTAATCGTCGTGTAGTAGTGTTCCATTAATTACATTATAGACATCACAATATTTAGCAAATTCTTCTTGTCACACCCGCAACTCCTCCAGCTCCATGTTCAGGAAAAGTGCTTAAATCGGAATTATTTAAAGCATGTAAATATTAAATCAAATGAAGATGTCATTTTTTCAATCTCACTTTTGTTTATGCCCATTTCGAGGAAACGTAAACAAAATTGGTCATCCACATGCTGTCGATCGTTTAAACCATCAAGCCTTATAGCCTATAAACAGTTGCATATCATATTAATTTATCTCACGAAAAAGCGAAAATGACAATGGTGCTTCCAAGAAAAACAATACGACGGTCAAAGACGGATGACGCCTTAGGAGCTCGGTTTATTTGACTGTGATGGACTGGACGTTTCCTCCTAAATTAAGTTCCTAGAAATGAACAGTGACCTCTAACCAGTAATAGAATAGAAAATGAACCTTGTAATAGAAAATTGAATTGGGAATTTTAGAGACTGCTAACCAATAAAGAGCCTTGAACCACGAAGGAGCAATAATTAAGTAATACAATTACCGACCTACGAAACTACACTTTTTCATTTTCGATTCTAATTTAAATGTTACTTTTTCATTTTATATCTCAAACAATTGCTTACTTTATTATGTTAAGTCAGGTATGCGGTTATAGTAGAAAATGAGAAAGGAATGAGTACGCTCCCAGAAATAATGTCTTACAGAGTTACAACTTCGATTCGTCGTTTTCAATTGGTTTTTTCTTTTGATATTAAATGGTCTATGTCGGTCGATGACTATTTCGCAAGAGTGAATATAAATGGGTAATGCAAATTCCCATTATAACTGAATAACTTTTTACAGTATACATGCATGTAGTACAGTATAGTCATACTAAATTGCTACAAAATAATTGGGACACTTTTAACTATTGTATAGGGTCATCCAGGAAGACAAGTTTCCACTGTTGAGGAATGGAATTATCGCATTTCTCTGCAGATACAGGCATGTCCAACCTGAAATAGTTGATATTGATATTTCGACCATAACATTTACAAGTTTTAATGTAGGAATATACTTTCACAGACTTTTACTTACCCGTTGGATTCTAAACAAACTCTATTGTAGTGATTCTTGATCATGTAGTAGCCATTTCCAGCGTCGATAAAATACCAGTATCTGAGAATTGCATTTTTAAGTATTTAATGTATTGTCCATTAAATGTCAGTAATGAATGGTCTACCTACTATCAAACTGTCTATCAATATAACGTATATGCAATTGACTAGCATATATTCTAATGTATATAGTATAATAATGTATATAGTATAATGTTCAGTGATTTCAACGTAAGGATACGCAGCAGGCAACAGTTATATATAGAGTCAGCAAATATTACATAAATATTTCATACATAAAATACCCGTACCTATTATATCCGAATCCCCAAGACATGAACTGTAATTTTAAATTGAGTCAGATGAGTATGAATTCAATGAACAATTTAATGTAATAATTAATGTAAACTACTCCAAATGATTGCTATAATTCTTACAGATGCGAATGGACTCGAATTATCAAAGTACTCTAATTGAAAATTTTCATTGCTAGTCAAATGTAGGGCATAGGATTCGTACACGTCTGAAATTATCATTAAGAATCGGAGTATTAGAGTTACTAAATACATATCAATTGCAATAACCATTCTGACAAAATTCTTAGGTAGAAGAATTCTAAGTGGAAGAATTACCAGAAGCGTCCAAACGCCATTTCTGGCTAGGGTCATCATTCCATACGGATGTGGTGACACGAATGGTGCTTTTTGAGTCCTCGTTTCCAAGTCTTGACCTTGACCTATTTGCTGTTAGCACCAGTTGCTGAACAGACTATATAAAAAGCTATGATGTTGAAAAGTATGAACTGCAAACAAAAATGGAATTCAAATAGTTTAATTATTTTTACATTATTATTGCTTTGGCTTTGATTATTGGCTTCAATGCGATAAACTCTCAAATTCCATAAGTTATTTCCAACTGGTGGTGGTCCTGCTGGCCTTCGAGCTAAGGATGTAGATAAATAGAAAATTGTGACGAAAATGGCAACTGTCCATTGGTTTTTCATTTTGGAAATTTTTTTAACTTTATGGCAGAAGTTGTTCACTTTCCCCCAGCTCAGAACTAATTGCTTGCCCGATATTACATTACTGCATACTGCACTGTATGGTATTCGCATGCTGACAAGATGAGTAATTTGGTATATTAAAAACTAATTAGAGGTCATATTATTCTTGGGGACAGATTAGGTCTTTGCTCATTTTCTCAAAAATATTAACCTAAGTTTGAAATTATTTAGTACAAAAGTATGCGTGTTATCTGTTGAATTTTCTTTTTGCTTATTTTGTATTATGGATTGTTTGCATCTGGATATTCTACGTATACAAATATGTAGCATCGTAAATTAAGTAAATACTTAGAGTGCAGTCGTATCCTGCTTGAATGATTAAAACGAACCAACAGTTAGTTAATTACAAATTACATAAATATGTATATACATTACTTGTATGTATGTACATTACCAATAGAAATGTCTATACTTCGTATTTGCATGTTGTCAAATAATGAAATTATGGAACCTTCAACAGCAAGGAAGTCTCATTAATTAATATGTTGTTAGAAATAGAAGTATGTATGTACTTTAACCATCTTTAACTTAGACATCTATTTTGTTACGGTTGAGTGTAACGGAAATGTTAACTTAAGACATTTTAATTTACAGTGCACTTATGTTACTTTTCAGCCTAAACCCAATTTCAAGGCAATTAATTGGAGAATTATATTCACTGAAAATAACAATATTTAAAAAATACCGAGGGGAGATGATACAGAATTTATTGGTCCATCTGTATTTGTACTTTGTACATAAAATAAGTTCATTTCTGCTTTAATTTGTATTGCAATTGCAGTCGATACAGCGCAATAGAAGACTAATCAGAGAGGAGGATAAATTTCCATTGTTGAGAAATTGCAGCATCACACTTTTTTGATGAAACAGTCTGATTCGACCTGAAATAATCAGTCGATAAAATTATTTATGCTATACATAATATTATGTTACCGTTTCGTAATGCTTTGAAGAACATAAAATTGTCATTTACTCGTTAGCTTGTATACAAAGTCCTGTGTATTGATTCTTAATCATGAAAAACCCATAGCCAGCATCCAAAATATACCTAGACATATAATATTATATATTAATTACGTCCAGTCTCGTCCATACTAGACTCCTTGTAATTACGTCAGTCTCTTTGTAAGTGCGTGTCTTAATACCAATATCTGTTGTATCCGAATCCCCAAGTTGTAATCTGTAAGCATAAAGTGTATATGTATCTGCTATATTGTTTACTTCGGTTAGGTATACTAAATAATGATTTTTAAGGCTTTGCTTACAGATTTGATGGAACTATAACTTTCCATTTTGAAATTTTCATTATTAGTTGGAAGAAGCGCAAAGGAACTAAAAATCCCTGTAAACATTGGACATACTTATATGAGTGCGATTATATGGCAATTATTAAAGATTTCCCATGAAAAATAAAATATTTACAGGATTTGCTCAAACGCCATTTCTGACTGGCATCGTCAATCCATTTTGATGTAGTAATAGGGATAGTAGTAGTCCCGTTTTTGTTGGAGTCGGCAGGATGGACAAATCTTGTTCTATTTGCCGTCAGTGCCTGTTTGACATTAGATTACAAAACTTTTACAGAACAATAAATTAACAGTACCTTACAAGTGTAAAAATGGAAATATTAAAATAATTACTTCGCTGATCTTCCGTGATTCTATACGATAGACTTTCAGGTCTAAAATGCGACTTTCTTCCTGTAACTGTTCAACTGCGTTGGATACTGATAAATAGTTAATTATCAGAAAAGCAACTAGCAATTGATTCTTCATTTTGAAAATATATGTCATGTGCTAATGACAAAATATTTGTCCCTGTGACTTGGCACTAATAAATAGAGTTTGGATTGCTCTAATTTAGAATGGAATATTGCAGCATTATCGTATTAAATTCTAATTAGCAATTACAAGGAAACTACGTTTACATGGTTTGTGTATCGTCCTAAAATGCTGTGTGAATTGAATATAAGTACATATTATGCCTCTAGGCCAATGAGCTATAAGATAAATAAGAGTTAAATTTTCTTATATCGATTTTAAAGATTACATTTGTAAGCACTTAATCTAGTACAGAAATATGGAACGTGCTTATGGGACAATCATTATCCTACTAATAGGCTAACGAATTCATCAATAATATTAAAGTTACTGCTGTCCTGGTAGATTAATATTTTTGAATTCATGTAACTGCTCATTGATCTTTAAACATAAAGTAAACGTGCAGACCAAACACATATTTATCAGGGTATTTTGTAAACACCTCTCTGCTATTTACATGTTCTTCAATCTCTTTTGCGAAGGAAAATATGCGATGTGTTCATAGTCAAAGTGCATAAAAGCTAGTGCATTTGTTCCAAAAAGTATTGTTTGCTCGAACGCATATGTTTAGATAATCATTAGTCAACTTACACCTATATCATTAATCTATAAATCATATCAATTGATTCCTATCATGGAATTTTTTGAAATAGAAAGTAATTATTGAATTGGAACACCTATTATTATCTTCTATGTGAAGAAGAAGCCAAAGTATGCTTTAAGACGTTTAGTTAATGTAATTAAGCAATATAAATCTTCCAAAGACAAGTAGGATGAATTTTTCTGAATGATAAAATGCAATGAATATATGAATAATATTGTGATACAAATAATGATTTAAAATTTATTTTATTATGATGCTGCTTCTTCAATAATACTCAAATAAAAAAGCGTAAAGTTTTTCGGTTTCAAGAGTCATAATTTATTTTCTCGTACACTAAAATATCTTGGATATTAGTTTACAAATCCTTTGAAAGGAAGACAAGTCTCCACTGTTGTTCATCAGAATTGTCGCACTTGTCAGCGTCTACAGCAGCTCTCAAGCTAGGAAGAAGAAACATTTTTATCAGTGCACACATTCAATTTCTAATTTAGTTTTGTGGAATTTTCAAATGTTTATTTACAGGCCGGCCCTTAGACAAACTTCATTGTATTGATTCTTGATCATATTATATCCATCTCCAGCATCAACAATATACCATAGTCTGTTGTTTCCAAATCCCCAAGCTCCTACCTATGATTTATAGTAAAAGATATATTTTTCTAACTGGTTAACTCCTTTAGATGAACTTAAAATGACAATTGAAATGATTTATTCTTACGTGACTGTTGTAAGTTCCTGTTCCATCGTACTCCAGTTCGAAATTTTCATCGTTGGTAGGATGAAGAGAAAATGAGTTATATACACCTGCAAGTATTATTTGAGAAATTGTAGGTTTATGTTTAAATACTTTCAAAAGGGGATGTTACATATAAATCATTACTTGATTCAACTAATCGCCACTTCTGACCAGCATCATCTTGCCACGTGGATGTAGTAGGTACAAGAGTGTGATTGGAGTCCTCATATTTAGTGTTTGAAAAACTTGATGTTAGCACAACTGAGCTATTGGATTTGGTCTAATGAATTCAAACAATAATTAAAATCTAGATTAAATAAATAAATAAAAGCAAATAATAGAAGTTTTGTCTTTAAAAATTACCTCTATGCGGTAGACTTTGGAATCAATGATATCCATCGGTGGTCCTCCTGGTCTCCTGGCCAAGGCTGCATCAAAACAGCCAATTGTAACAATAAATACCAAAATTTGATTCTTCATAGCGGAAAATTTTCGTTTACTAAAGTGTAAATGACTTTCTTTGGCTAGGCACAAATCTTAGGATTCTTTATATACTTACGGAGGCGTCTTCAGAAATTGATGCCTAATTTGTCAAATTAAAATCCAATTAGCCGTTACAAGGAAGCGGATGTAAATGTAAATATGAGCACGACTTTGTTCCATTTAAATGATCTGAGAGTGATGAGATACATTATCAATATAAATCATGTTTATTTGATTTAGTTTGTAATAAGAATAATCATACCTATATGCATTATTATTCTTAGTATTTTTGATTGTTATTCAGCAATTGTTACATTATGTCATGTATACATTATACGAATGGAATGTGTTATCTAGTCTAGCTTGAATAATAATTATTAGTTTTCTTTCCTTAATTAAATAAGATGTTCAATTAAATATATGAACCTACAGTAAGTATTCAAACAGTATACTTTTAAGGTGTTTGGTACGTCATGCATATGTAGTTTCGTAAACAGTAGTAGTAATTTTCCCATATTAAATGAACTATAGAATGAACTTCATTTCAAGATTCAATTCACGGAAGGAAGTATCTTTAATGCATGTAGTAGGAGGTACGTATGATGAAACAATGATATTAATGACTAAACACATAGTATTAACAATTATACACATAAATATTTATGTATGTACATTTATGGAAATCAAAAAATAGTCAGGTCATAAAATGTAGGCGGGTGTCAACCCGATATCCTCGGATAAGGATATGAAATATGAAAATACAGTAGACACATACGAGACATAATATGAACTTATTATTTACACATAATCTAGTCTTATAGGAATTCATTTTTGAGATTGAAGAAATTAACTCATGTGGATACATAAGGCTCATATTATGGGCACTGCTGTGATTGTGATTGTGTGATAAGTTGACATTTTATATAAAAGTATTAAATTGAATATGTAGGTGGATTGTGGATGTGTATTCTGCTAATGAATTGGTTTTCCTTTTCCTGCTTCGCGTTCTCACCTTGCCTTGTAAACAAAACCTTAAATAAAATGAACTTTTATCATCTGTATCCGTTAAAAATGAGTGAAAATGTGAAATACGTATGCAATGAGAGAACTTTTTGTTGAAAACTAATATTCAGTTTGTGTTATAATAATACGAGCCCGTCAATATACCCGACCGTAACAGCAATGTGAAGAAATTCACACAAAGGGAATCTAGCTGGTTTGCTGGAGATTAATGTGAAATAATAGAGCTAACACGCCAAAATCTCAATG
>JABASH010006731.1:0-10263 GCA_019776445.1 Tomocerus maximus
TGATTCATTGTGTGTAGCTGTTTGGAATTAAAATACCTTTCTGCAAACTGACATAATTTAAATGTAGTAAATATCTGCTCGGTTGCATATAATCAAACACCAACACAAACCCCCAAAAATTCCTACCCTTTATGTTCTGATACTTATTGCAGGTGATTTTGTTTTGAAACTGTTTATGGAGTATATTGGTACACTTTAATGTGTTCATTGTTGATATAGAGTTATCTCACTTGAAACCAACACTTATGTTCCTCCAGATGTAATACGATTATTACACAAGTCAAAAAATACTTCAGTATTTTAAAACCTCTTTTGCTCTGTGTATCAAAAATCTTTCCTAATTTATTGCCGTAATTCTAAAAGTGATAAATTGCCGAACCTGCCTAATGTGTAATACAGGAAACTACTACTAATCATATTATGTTCATAAATTGTGTGATTATGTGCATGTATTAATCAATTAAATTAGTTAAAATTGCATCACAGTAATTATTTTTAGACATACTACATAATCTCAAGACTACTCCAACTTCTAAGTTACTACAATCATGTCTTTGCTTCTGCCTGCAGTTTGTTCATTCATTACAATTACAATCTCTACTCTCTTTTGTACGTGAAGGATTGTTAGCAGAATTACGTTCAATATTACCTCAGCAATACTATTATCAGACAAAGACACGGATGCGCACTGCAAAATATTAAAAGTTATTGCAAATGTTTCTAAACAAAATTTGCCAATAAACATAACCGAGGAGTCAGTACAACTGCCTTCCAGCAAAAAGAATGCAAAAAGTAATAAAATGTCGGCACAGATAAGAATGATTCCTCCTCTTGCCTCTTAATGTGGTCTATAGGTATTGTGACAAAAAAACTTTTGCTACAATATGAACTTTTCAATATAAATGCAGCAAAAAGTAATAAAATGTCGGCACAGATAAGAATGATTCCTCCTCTTGCCTCTTAATGTGGTCTATAGGTATTGTGACAAAAAAACTTTTGCTACAATATGAACTTTTCAATATTTATGCCAATAATATTGTAGTCGTGAAATAGGAAAACTGCTTTTAAAGACAGTAATAATAAAGTTAATATGTATTACATAGGATACAGACACACAGTAGTGTCTGTGTATGCCATATAAACTGAAAAGAGTTGTAACAGGTAGAATAGAACAAATTAATTTAGCTACGAAGTATATACACCCTGTCTGTTTGGCTTGGCTAACTAATTAAGTGACCTTTACGGACGATGCTTCTTTAACTACATCGTGCTTGCTTATCGTTAGCCATGTGTGAACACATAATAGGTAATATTATTATACCTATAAGCACACCACGGAATTGCAGTATAGTATTCTGTGTATCTACCTGTTCCTTGATTGTCTCTCGAACATAACACAGAAAATCTTGCGATTAGCTTCAAGGTAAAGTGAGATATAGTGAATGGCTAAGGTGCATCCAACTAGCTACGGATAAATGTCAGCTACAATAGGTATACTTTAAATTCTATTTCGTTTTTGTTTTGGACGAAGCCAAGCAATAAGCCAGATCCAGTAAATATTTTTTCTCATCTTATCACTGAAAGTAGTAAGACTTAAGTAAGCTACGAGTACGCGATTACTTTTACTACGTATTTTGCAGAGCTCTATGTACCTATGTACTAAAATGCTTTAGAATACAGAAAACCCATCTTTGTGAAGGCATAAAGCTTTAGCTTCGGTTTCGTGTAATATTGTTATCGCATTACAAGTACCAGAAACAAAGCAAAAAGGGTTGAATATGTTGAGTTGTATACGAGAATGATATCTAATAAACACTTCAGCATGTGGTCGTTACACGGCTTCCTCCTCTTGTGCCATTTATTTAATATACATTTTCCACGTAGAAAGTGCTTCCATGTGTTTTGCTATTCTTACTGAATGATGCGGCTGCGGCATCCGATTATTTTAGCTTCCCTTCACACAATTATATAACTAAACATAGACAAACTATATTATAATGGAAGTAGTAACCATTTTTTACATTTACTCTGGGTGTACCGTATCCTACACTTTTCGTTGTGTAGTTTTTTGAGTCGATACACTTGAGTTCTCACTATTCTAAATTCTCACTGGTTATTTAAGCATCTATCACTTTTACTATCTTACTACTCAACTTTTTGGCATACATATAGTACCTATACGCTATGCATCTCCGAAGGAGTTTGTATTATTCTATGAATACTGAAAGAGAAATTTTGAATATAAAGCTATTTCCATACCGTATGCACTGACTCACAATCAGTACACAACAATATTTTCGTGCTAATCGAACTTAGCTTACAGCTTCATATTTGCCATTCCATGATAGCAATATTCGCGATAGTAAATTAACTTCCAAAAACGACTGAAGTGCGAATAACTTATTATTAGCAAAATAAAGGGATTAAAAATGAGAGAATGTGAACTGAATATTTTCTCAATCTTTTCGGTGTAAGAGGTTATGGCAATGTATCCTTCAAGATTTCTGATAAAGATTCTTGATAAATTAGGGACAGTAAGCTTACTCTGCCGATAGTCTTATAACTAATTGATCATCCATTTTTAGTGTTCAGCGTGCTTCAAATTTGAATGCACTTGTTAGTTGGTACCGTGGAACCACGCTGTTCTGCTCTTTGACAAATCTGATTTATTCACCATTCACCACTGAGGTAGTATTAACCAATTAGTACATGCATCATTTCCAATGTTCCGTTAATTAAGACAAAAATCATAGTGTATGTAAATCTCTGTTAATCAGATATAGTGTGCAGCAAATGAGGTAAAATGGCTTTAGCTTAAAATCAAGTAGCAAATGGCAGGAACGATTTTGTATGCGTAGTACTACATATGTGTGTATCCCAATCATCTCGCTACCTAGTATAGCTGTGTCTGGGTTCAAGCAAAGTCCTAATTTGTAACTTTGTTAGCAAGAAGAAAGGAAAAGTATTCCAGAAGCGCCTACGTAAATCCCTTACTATGGCCATTAGCACTTTAGTTTTTAGATCTTTGCTTTAAAGAATACAGAATAACGTCAGTGCATTACGTTACGTTAGATTAGTGTCACCTACAATCCAGAGCGAGTGGTAAGAGATTTAAATTAACCCTTTCATGTTTTACTATATATAGTCTTAGAAAATTCAAGTCACGAGGCAACGAGTACAAAAATAGGTTCTCGACAGATTTTGAGAATGAGATTCTATCCTCGTTCATAAAATCATAAAACGGCACTATTTCTGGATTCTGGGTAAATGGATGTCTTTAAAATTTGATTGTCAATATTTTCAATGCTCAACAGACTCAAATGATCTAATAAAAATGATAATGAAATGAAAATGGCATGAAAAATGTAGTCCATATAATTTTATACAGACTAGCTTTCTACATACTACTTTACTTAATACACATGTTATTAAATATCTGAAAAGCATACATAAGTACATGAAATAGTCCACGGTCTGGGTATTTTGTCTTGGGAGTCTATTTCGTATATGAACTACACAGGCTGATATGAAAATGTAGTTTGGCAAGGAGTCTGTAAGTGTGACTGTCTCAAGGCGAGACTTAGTTCTGTACTGACGACGACGAAGAGAGTCATCCCGAAGGCATTTACTAGATTTACACTGGGCATAGGTTGTTATAGTATAACAGAGACACAGACTTAGTGCATGTGAGATTTCTTGGATTGCATTGCAGATTGAAGTGAATTAAAGTTGTAGAGCATTAGTGAAGAGTGAAGAGGAGGCTAATACTTTGTATAGCTCACATCTACACGGAATCATAGTGCATTGCACACAGAGTGAGTGAGTTTCGGTTTCGCCAGCCAAAACGAAGTCTAAGTCAAAGGAAGGCACCGAAGCGTCTTATGATTCAAAGGAGATTCTAGTCTGACTAAATCCTACAAGAAAGAAGCATAGTGCATTAAGTTACGTAACTAACAATACTTTTCTGTGAACTTAAAACTTAACTGCTGCGTAAACGTTAACTCTCTTGGTTTGTAGACTCAGTTGCATCACACACAGATTACACAGACATTGAAACTGAAATGGTATGGAGTTTGTTCAGTTGTGTTCTAGTATACACATTTAAGTAAGGTGTTCTGTTAGGTGCAGATGTAATTATAGTAAAGTGAGTATACAGAGCTTATTTCCATGTACTTACTACATATTTATTACAGAGATAGTACCATTGTGAACAGTGGAAATACACATGCACGTTTGTTGCAAAAGCTCAGAGCTTACATTGCATTGTTGCATTACATGGGAGCTATACACATTTAGTCTTCCTCTATATTTGCAGTGCATTTTAAGACGACTTACGTGTAGGTACAAACTACACACTACTGCAGTTGGTTTATCCATTTGGAAAAGAGAATACTACCTTATCGTTTAAGGATTTACTCTCGATAGGTTTCTGTGTATTTAGTATACAGTGTAGAGAAGTGCACATACAGAGAAGAGTTGTTATTTACACGACGAGCTTTGGTGTAGGAATTACTTTAGTGCTTTACTTGCATTGATCTACTGGTTAGTTTAGTTGAAGTTCGCACTTTACTTGAGTCTTAAATTCTATTCTGTCGTCCAACAGAACGTAAAAGAAACGAATCTTCCTTCTCCCATCAGAGACACTTAAAATCGGCATCCTATATTAAATGAGAAGTCTATTTTTGTAAGAGAGTAGGGTGCTGGCTCCTCCTCAGGTCCCTATCTCATTCTTCTCAGCTTCAGTTAAAGGCTCTCGAAAGTCACCCACAAAATAAAGAAATATCACTTGCTCGTTTTTGTCTCAAACAACAAACGACTTTACTTGCTTCTCCTCCGTTTAATTGACGGCAGAGTCATTTCATCATGGATACATGAACGTTGTTGCTCCACTCCTGCCACTCTCACTGGAAATACTCTTTTCCACGTTTTAATATCTTTCTCACTCTAAAACTCCCATTAGGCTAACAGATAAAAGTAAAAGCCAGTTAAGTAGCCCTCAACACATTATAGGATCCAAATCTAATCATTGTGGAGACTATACTAATTTCTGCATAACAAATAAGTACAATATGCTACTTGGACTCATGCTTAAGAAGATAGTAAAAGTTTTAATGTGGATGTAGTGTGAAACTGTGTACAACTGTTGCTCCTTTCCTTTACCTATACCGGCACTTTTATTTGCAATAAATACCAGACTAACGTTAACTACGACGGAACATCCCTTTAAGGTACGTAAAAACGAATTCATATTAAGCCATAATAATTTTAATACCCAGATGTAATAGATAAGTCATTTTTAGCAGGAAATATCTAGTTCATAAATATTTTATGCACCTAAGTATGTATATATTTATAAGCTGGGGCTTTTTTGGTTAATTTTTCCAATTAACAGTTGTTATTAACGTAGGCTAAATTTCTACATTGGGTAACTATCAAGCAGAGTAGTATGTAAGTGATAAAGACTTTCTATCAAAAATTGCGGCTATTTAAGGAATTAAAATTACATAAAGTGTTCCAAAAGTGAGTAATAAGGAAGGATTGTTTGTGCTTTGTGTCAGTAAAGTACTACAAGTACAGGATTAATGTATTTGTAAGCCATAACTTGTCTATAGAAATTTTAATATAGGAAGCGATACACGTACGTACAATATTTACGATGCAATAATAATAATAAATGGCGAAATGTACTTTGAGCATATTATTCTGACCTGTTTTGTAGATGAATGAAAGAGTCAAGTGAGTTAACCACCAAACAGGGAGATTTGTGGTTAAAAAGAGATAAAATGGCGATAATTGTAGTTAGTCTTAGTAGCGAGCGTGGTAAATAAATTTTTGGTTGACCTGACTTGCCTGCTTTCCATTGATAGCGCTCTGTTCGTATAATTTGTATTGTACACGTGTAAACAAATATTGGAAGTGCTCCTAAGTGAGTAAGGATTCATAAAGTAAATCATATCAAAGACTGTCTCGTTGAGTTGTCTTAGTTAAAGATTCAGATCAGTTAAAACTGAAAAGTGTGACTGTGTTGTGTATTTCCAGTGGAAAAGGAAAAAAACCGGAAATGGGATCTCCATTTGCAATGAAGCATCGTCGTAACCCAATCCATGGGATGTCTTTGGCTCTGCACTCATCTCTCTCTACTTCTGCTCCGAGCGTAAGTCAAAAATATGACGTGTTTTTCCAACACTTGCACTGGGCTATCAGTAGTTGTGCATCTGTCCTGTCCTACACTACACTATGACATACATTTACATCACAAGTACAACTATTTCAATGACATAAGCAACACATCATATCCTATCACAGAACTTAAACTTAGGGGAGAGCAAAGATGAATGCACAATACTACATATTTACGACTGCTCAAATACTATACTAATATAATCTAGTGCATTTCCTTAAGGCTTCGATTTATATAGGTACCCATTTTTTATCTTGAATTCCATGTATGAGTCCCTATTATCTGCATATAGTAAATTCCCTATTTTATGCGAGTGTATATGACACACGGCATCTTTAGTATGATTAGACACTTTCATCCCTAGTACTTACAGTATTCATAATTTAGTTTCTGCGCTCACCCTGTTGTGTTTAGTAGTTAGTAGTACTTCATTATTTTACTGGTTTTGTCACATGTAAGCGACCGTGATGAGCATGGGGATCTTTTGACGAGTATTTCTTGCATTGACAAGCAAAGGAGACATAATGACAGCCATTCACACCATAATATTTGTATCATTTTGTGTGTAATGCATAAATACTATTTTCATTACTCTTCTTCCTCTCCTCTCCTTAATCGCTCAAACCATTAGTGCAGGAAGACATTTATTTAATGTCTTAAACAAACTGCAATCAACCTTCTCGCTACAAACTGCATAATAACTGTTAATTTCACGGATTTTCACAGATTTATTAGTCGTATGATGTAATATCGTAATTTAATGCTTCAGAAATTGCATAATAGCTTATGTAAGTGTATGTGTTGATTTCATTGCTCAAAGAAAACTAAGAGCAAAGCTTCATGACAGAACGCACCAAAACTTGTTATACTTATAATTGACTATGGCTATCTTTGTACAACTACCTTTATTAAGGAATAACAGATTTCCAAGCTAAAAGCTAAGTTATTGTTATTTGTGTAAGGTCTAGTTGCTCCATCGGAATGAATGTGTTTATTTTTATTAACGGAACACAGGAATAATTACAAATAAACTACCTCTAACATGACTATGAGTAGTCTCTGATCTGTGAGGAGTGGCTTATAATTAATTTACTGGTTGCTTTACTACTATTAAATTCTCCATAAGCCGTGTCATGTATCTCGAATAATGCAATAAGGAAATTATCATTACACATTTTATTTAGCTCCTTGCGCAGGCTAATTATAGAGATTACTGATTATTGTATCACGCTTAATTAGTGCACATTCGATGATACCGCTGTTAACACAAACAAAACTTTTATTTTTCCTATTCTTGGTTAAAGAGGTGGTCATTCTGCTGTCCAGTCCTGATTGATTTTAATTTGTAACGAAAGATTATTTCGTTTGCTTATAACTAAGTAGGTTCTCTATTTCTAATTCTCTGATTATAGGATGGATGTGTTTATGGAAAATATTTATGCTGGTACTTACAATTAAAAACCGTGTAAGACATTAGTTAGTTCAGGAGGAAGTGGAAGACTTAGGTACATGCTACATTTCCTGACTTAAAGACAAAACGTTACTTGCTGCTCATGAATTCTAATTTATTGTCTGCTAATAATTGTATCATAATAATTGTACTAATTGCATTATTAACACGTGTTCCTGTTGGTTCCTATTTATATTGTGGATGCCTGTTATGCTACTTAGTATTGGTACTTACATTTCATTTATAAGTTAGTACCTAACTTGGCTTGCTTGTCATTTTCAGTTGCAGTCAAACAATTAGTTTCTCTTTAGTTTACGCACATGGTAGCAAGTAGGTGCCTGTATTAGTGGAACTAAATCTTTAGCATCATTAATTAGTTGTGTCGAGAAGGAAATGATAATGTTATTCTTTGTGTTTGCTATATTTATAATTCTTCTACCTAAGCATGTACATGATTTTGATGTGTTAAGAATGATAAATGCAACTGATTAGATTCTTTAATATACGAAATTGAATAGCTAGTCGTAGTATTTGCCTATTTTTTTATAATAAATATGAATGGGCTATGGATTCTAAGGAGGAAGATGAAAAAATACCCTATTTGATCTCATTGGCTAAACTGGCCGAGTTACCATGTATTTTATTTAAAAATGGAGGGATTACCAAAGCCTAACTAATCTCATTTTCGAGTTCCATGCGTCTAAGAGCCTGTTCAACTAGTTTCAAATGATCCTCGTTATCATTTACTAATGGAGGAAAGTAGCATTTACTAAAGCACATGCTATTCTAAATAAAGAACCTAGTGTTGGTAGATGTGTAGTTTCTATTCTGAGTCGAAAAACTTAAAAACTTCGCGCAGAATGCGAACGGGAGCTAATAGTTATAAAAAGTTAAGAAAATAATAATTATACGCAATTACAAGTAGTATTAGCAGGTAGTTAAGAATGGACAATAGTGTATATGTACGTAGGAGCTATTGAGAGTCTGAAGATGCACATAAAAACAGGTACATCACAGATGCAAGAAACCAAGTCTAACTTATATGGTGCCGTTTTGAGAGATATTTCTTTTGTATAGTACTTACCAAGCTACAGATTGCAGTTGCATTTAATCTTTATCTGTTATCAGTACATGCCATGCAAGATGAGTGAGAAAATGCTTGAGAGTGGAAGATGGAAAGGAGGAAATCAAATCTATCATAAAAATCCCAAATGAATGCTGCAGACACTACCGTACTATATGAGCACACTATACTAATAATACTATGTTTACCGGTAGAATTTTCTAAACTTGAATGTTAACTTTTTGTTAGCAAATGGGGTAAGACTGATATTTGCTCTTTTCGAAAAACAATGAGGCATAGTAAACTACCTAGAGCGGACTAAACCAGTCTTACATTCATAAAATTAGGATCTTCTTCCAATTTCGACCTTCAAAACTTGTCATTAAAGTACGATAAAGTTAAACCATTCATTAAGCCTATTCATTACCATCTTGACTTTCTACATCTCAAAACATTCATAATAAAATTGTGGATATTAGCTCCCTTATATATTTGCTACGGATTCATGCAAGATTTGGTTAGATGCATATCACTCGTATTGAGAGAAGAAAGCATCTGCAGATCTACAGATAATCCATTTCGTTACCAAAGAAAAACAGAAAATTAAAATGGTGAATAGATCTGAACCATACTTAGGTACTTTTACAGATTTTTGCATTTACATTTTAGATTAGGTTTGCAATATTGCAATGCAAGTTTTAGTTTTAGCACTTGGTAATAGTACCTACTCCTTAGTCTTACATGCACACACGTTGCACTAGTCTATAGACATTGCACATAAACAAAATCTATTCTCTGCAATCCTAATCTACAGAATTTTAGGTACTGAAAAACAATAATTTGTGACGACTCTTATTGTTAATTAGTGCACTGAAAGCCATTCCAAAGTTGAGCTAACAAATAATTGTCAATAGTATGGTTTTAATGAAAGGATGCTCCTTTGTTGCCGTTTACTGACTGCAAAATGAATGACAAGGACAAAAAGTGTAGCAAATAAAATGGCAACCTTCGATTTTGATTGCGAATCAGATTTGGGTACGGATTGACATTCAAATGTAAACAGAGTAAAGGCACTGAATGCATCAAATGCCTAATGTCTAAATAGGTATAGGTAAATTACAAAATACGTGCTCACTTCCTTTTCCGGTCTGTTGTAGTTGCATTCAGATTAATCCACGCTCATTCTGCTCCTGCTCTGTTAAGTAGATATTGTCTTGTTGTCTGTTTTGTTATAGCTACCCAAATGATATGCTACCATTATTAACTTCGTGGGTTAAGTACACAACGTTCCCTCGTTTGTTAAACTCGTATTTATGTACATCTGTTGCAGCTTGCATCTCCCCTACACGGTCCAACCATATTAACTATATGCATCATATACACTACACTTGTAGTATACATTCTACGTGGATCCATACATTATATTTATCCACGTACTTATGTTATTACAATACATACATTATTATATCTACTATATCTGTATTTATTTATGTGCATAATGTGGCAGGTTTGTATTTCAACGTTTCCATATAAGTAACATACAATATAGAGATCCAATTTCTGCTCTGC
>JABASH010006732.1:0-10261 GCA_019776445.1 Tomocerus maximus
GTAATCTAATGCGCAAAGGGGGAAGTCTATCTGCACCTTTATTGTCTTACGCGCTTGCGCAATGCGCATTTAGGGAGTTAGTCCACCGCATACATACATACATACAAACGCACAAAATTATATTTTTATATTTTTATTATATAGAGATTATGCTCAATGTTTTATTGTTCCCAATCCTATCTCGACTCGACTTGGCCAAACAAGCTCAAAACATATATATGTCATGCACGTGGATGCAGTTCGGAACAAATAAATTCACTATATCAGAGTTATAAATTTTTAAAAAAAATGAACATTTCGCTCGTATTAGTTGGCTTTTTACAAAGCATATCATAATTTTCCTGATTGTCTGTATTGCAGGGGACACTAGACTCTATTTTGGAAAAAACATTAGTTGCAATCGCAATACTAATGTTTTTCGAAAGTTTCATGAACCTAGCTCCTCTTTGCTTTTTAGCTCGCCCGAGGAAGCACGCTTATAGAATCGCACAGTCGGTTCGCGAACACTCTAACTTTGGAAAGCATAGACATATTTTGACCAAACTTACCAAAAACATTGCTTATGGACCTGTGACGATCTCTATTGATTTTGGTGCAAATCGGTCCACAAGTTCTTGAGATGCATCGCGGGCATTTATAATATTAATAATTTTGTGTTTCGCTTGCAAGAAATCAAGCAACTGATGTTTCTGTCTTTTAAAGGGTGTTTAATAAACTATGTACACGGCCCCCGTTTACTCGGGCGAGCTTTTGTTAAGGCTTGTCGTAGCTCGTAGGTTTATATAAATTGAATTATATTGTTTCTGGTTAGAGAAGAAACACGATATAGATTTTTATTACAGAGAGGGAGTAAGGTATATATTAGAGATAGGTATACATATTATGTGTATATATTAATACAGGTATATTACAGGTAAGTAGTAAGGTACATATAATATACATTACATAATTAGTTCTCTAAAAAACGGTTAATTTTGGTGCAAATAATGTTAATATTTAGTCCTCGAAATATTAGTATTTCCTTCGTCTCTATCATAGCAAGATTTTACGTTTCTGTGGATTGTCAGACACCTTCTAAAATGTTCAATTAAATATCATTGATCTCGGGTCAATAGAGCAGTGTTTCGTGTGGGTATTCTACATATTGAAGGCAGATCAGAGTTTGTCTGCACTCCGCAGAGAGAAGGAAATACTTGTTGGTGGCAAATACCTGTGTAGTACATAGCAGTAAATGTTAATACTGATGTATAAAATGTGGTCATAGGGATAATGGTTGTAGGATTGGTGATGCTAAGATGCAGGACCCATTTGAGTAACGGTTATGTATGTTTTTATGCACACACGAGACTGGAGAGATAAGCAATAATAAATATTAATGTTCCTTTGCCTGTGTAAGTGTACCCGTCGTTGGAAGTAGTGAGTTTAACAAATATTTCGGTTTACAGTAAATGGTAGGTATTACATAACATAGCATCATATACTATTAGTGATGTGTACATTGCTATTGTGTTTCAATCTTTTATAAGAGGCAGGGGAGCTGGATCTCCCAATGCAGCCTCTACCTCTCCATCGACAATAAAATGATGAAAAACACAGCAGGAGATTCTATAGAAGATATTCCATGACCTACGAGTACATTTTCCATCAGTCCAGTTAGATATGTTATTCACAGGAGATGCACCTTCGTTGATATGCCCAGACCGGGCAGACTACTGACGCGCTAGACAGATATTATTAGGATTGTATCATTATGATGCTCTGGGGAATGTCAAAATAGTCCAAGTGCCTCTGAGTTATTCCCCAAATACGAGTCCATTACTTTCATTCACCCTTCCACTTTCGGTTTCTTCTTTTCAATACATGTACATGCGATATCTGTAGGGACATAGCGATTCCACTATTCGGCTATGTACTTATGTATGATCTGGCTTGAACCTTTCCTCATCATTTCAGGCATCCAGGTTGACAACCATTCATACCAAAATACATTGTGGATTATACTATTAACAATAATAAGTACGTATTAACATAAATACATTACCTAATATTTTCTACCGCCAGCCATTTCGATTCACATTACTCTACAGTCAGAGGCTGTGGTAATAAATATCTCACACACAAATGACACATTTATTCATTTGACATAATTCCTGGATTAGTATCCCAACAAAATATTCTAACTCGGACTATTCATTTTAATTCAGTCCTCGATTACACACCATTTAAACAAAACATTCTACTCCAATGCTATTTAAACTATTTAAATTTCATATTGGGAAATGAATATTGGAGACAAAGCAAAGATATTAGCATTTAGCAACAAATAAAACTGCATAGAATCGAAGACATGACCTTTCATTAGATTATACCACCAATTATCGGCATTAGTCGGCACCCATAATACAGAAAATAATATTGTACACCACCAAAATCTTATTTGAAAATAGCTTTAAGAAATTATAGAAGATATTATTTATCTTTTGGTTTACAATTCAAACTCGCAGTTTTCTATTATCATAATATAACTTGCATTTTATAAAAACGAAAATAATCCTTGATGCAATACTAAATAACTTCCTCTCGTTAAAAACTTTTAATGTGTGCCATAGTCCTCTGGGGCTTATTTGAATTGCCTGAATAAATCATTTCCATGTCATCAATGTGGATGTATTTATGTTGCACTTTGTAAAGAATTGCCATATATAACTGCCCGATATCTACTTTCTGATTTTGTGATGTGCTTCCATGAGTGAAGACTGCCGTTTGCATCTTTAGGATTCATAGATTTGGGATAGCGTAGCTAAATGTTGACAATAATAGGAGTATGGGTAAGATCATTATAATTGGTTTCAGTTTAATGCATAAACTTTCTCGAGTGAATTGAAAATAAAGTAGTAATGATTGAAAGTTGAGCAAGCTTTTTAAGGAGAGGTTAATATTTGTGCATTGTGGATTAGCTCGAAGTGAATATAATCTAGAGCCTCACGCCTGCAAGTGTAGTCGTGACGTAGGTATATCATTAGAATGTAACCCAAACAAAGTATAATCACGAATTGGGAAGGATGTTATGTTTATATTGTGTGTAATGTTCCTTATTACAATTGTATAGCGTCATCTGCTCTCTCATCTTCTATGTTGGACAAGAATACGTGTTTCTATTTCTCAATGTGTGTGGAATTGTCTTAATTTCAACGGGTGGGGTCAATTCATCTCACTAGACTCGGGAAAGAAAAACAGATCTTTATCGGGACGTCACCCTCTAAATTCGTCACTAATGTAGCGTAGGCCTTAGAGAATAGAATCATCCTCCCTGCACCTAGCCTATATCTATATACAGAGATACAATTTATTACAGGATTCTATATATAGCCAAGGAGATAGTAGGAGGAGATGATGCTCCAGAAATGTTGGCATGTGCTGGTTGGTAGTATATGCACATTGGATCTACTATATTACATATCAATTAATTAACATGACATGACACGTCTGTGTAATTGAATTGCAGAAGAGAGTGCGACGACGGAGAATGAGATCCCTGTGTTCCATGATGCCACAATCTCTTCGACATTGAGACCCCAGCACAAGGAGAGTCTCATGGCAGAGTCCATGAAGAAAAAGCGACTCCTCAAGTTCCTCAGACACTTCCGCCTGGATTTTTCTAAATTCGACACAACTTGCATGAAACGAGAGGGACGTGGGATCCAGGCCCCGCCTGTCCCCAACGCTCGAATCACTAAATACACCAGGCAAGTCCGACTATCGACTCTCCTATTATGATCTTCATTCAATTATGTCGCTTCATTCCCTGCCCTGATCTCACCTGAATTATCTCTTGTCGCATGTCATCCTCATCTTCACTCAGCGTTTGTTTCTCCCATATAATTACCATATCAAACAGCAACTCTCCCCAACCATTCTTCTATTGTCTCGCTTCACACTTCAAATGTCTGACACAGTCAATGATCAGTCCATGTCTTATCTATATTCGACAACTCAACTTCAACTACAGCTTCAACAGACTCGGATTCTGGGGGTTCTTCTTAGTGGTAGACATGATATTAGTAGCTACTACTCCAAATAATGACCTAAATTAATAGTTAGAAACTATTTTACACTTTATTTTCTTGATTCATTGTTATGTAAGCCGAAAATCTATTTTGATAATTATTATAATTGAATATTACTATGATTAAAATATTAAATTTCGAATTCCACGTCAATATTTAGTTCGTTTGTTAAATGAATAAGTTTTGGTTGTTGAATTGTTAAATGTTTTGTGATTTAGACGACGAAATCGAACGAGACCGAGGAACCACTATGCGATGGCTATGTATGAATGCTTGGATGGGTTTGAGTTTCCTCCGGAGTCGGCTGACCGGATGTTTTGTTCTCGGAATAAATGGGTTGGACCGACTCCTGTGTGTCTTCAAAGAGGTGAGGTCATGGTCTTGTACTGAAAATGCCTGACTCAATTTGAGTTGTGACTAGAGAGACGTTTTCTGGTTATTGAATGATCACATCTTGGCGTCCTCAGTTCATTACTTTTAAAGGCAGTGCGTAAATATGCAAAGATTAACTAGATAAATAGTGGGTAATAGAGATTTAAGTGTAGAGAGGATGTATTTATCGGAGGGAAGTTTAATGCATGCTGTTGCCACATAAAGTACGTGTCTAATGGTGCACGGTATTTATCTCCTGGAATGCATCTCAAGACTAGTATGGAATTAATTGTGGAAAGACTGTCTAAATTGGAGTCGACTGGCAGATAAGTAATTGATGCTGATTATCGAGGTGTTATTTATGGATCTGATTGCACACATCATCACAAAATTTAGTGTTGTGAGATGAAGTGTGAAAATTGCAGCTTGAGATGATTAATCAGGTGAAAATTACAAGGTTGATGGAGCAAAGCAAAAAAAGAGTTTCCCTCTCCGTTGTTTAGCAGAGTACACTTTTTGAAGACGCACTTTGTTTTCTGTAGACTAGGTAGATAGTGGTTAAACGTTACGGGCGGGCTCCTGCTTCCAATCATTCAGAAAGAAGATGTGGCGATGGGAGTGCGAGTAGGATTACCCGTTATCCTTTTAAAGACGTTCGTAACTCATTTGCTCCTCATCTTCAACATGTAGATAGATTTTGTGTGCTCCGACCAAGTAAAGAAATAAAGGGAGCAGCTCGATGTCTCAAAAGTAACATATTCAAAAGGGTTTTGCTATTTTAGGAAGCATCGACGAGTCTGAATGTTTCAAATGTGAACAAATCTGTTCTGTGGATGAACACGGAGACACTAATGTCACTTGTTCCTGCTATTCTGGCTACGAGATGATCAACGGGACATGCCAGGACTATGACGAGTGCTCTGTCAACAACGGAGGATGCAGTGGGATTTGTTTCAATAAACCCGGCTCTTTCCAATGCTTCTGTCCATCAGGATTTCAAGTTGGGCCGGATGGAAAAAACTGCATTGACAGAAATGAGTGTCTTTTGCGAAATGGGCACGGACCCTGTCAAGACAGTTGTATGAATAGTCCAGGAAGCTATAGTTGCAGCTGTGAACGAATTGCTGGCACTCGTCTTGCAGCCGATAAGGTACTGATTTAGATTCTGGCTAATGAATTTTGTCAGATTTATTGATATCAATTAGCAAAAGGGTTAGTTAGGTTCACTATCGTTTGTAAACGATTTTGAAATGTTTCAACACTCTGTAGCAACTGTAGTATCTCAAAGTTCTTTATGACAAATTTTACAATTTTCCATCATTAATGATTTCTTATCAAAAATAAACACATTAATCTTCATTTCTGTCATGTTCTTATTCTCCATGTTCAGAAAATTGACATAAAAAGAGACACCTACAATATTTTCTGTCCATAATTACATGTTTAGTGTGTTTCCTGGTTATTTATCTCATTCTTGCTTATAGTATTGATAGCCACCAATCAGCAGTGGCAAATAAGAATAGTTTTTATGCCACTCTCGAGAGTTAACTTGTCTGCTAAACTCAGTAGGTAATGATTTATTATTGGCAGGAATTCAGCTCAAAACTCTGATTTTTTCTGTTTCCGTGCTTACCCGTTTGTTTTTTCTCACCAGCATTCTTGTGAGGATATCAACGAGTGCAACGAGGACAACAATTTCGGCTGCAGTCACATGTGTCTCAATACTTTTGGCAATGCATTCTGTGCCTGTCCCTCAGGACTCATCTTGTCTCCCACCGACTACAAAACATGTCTCTCCGAACAGACAGAAACCCCGCCCGAGAATCTGGAATTGCAGAATGCAGTGGATTGTCCCCCTGGCTCTACTCCTGATGTCGACAACTCCAGAATTTGTGTCGAGCACGAAGACTGCACTGTCGACAACGGAGGGTGTGACCATCTTTGTGTCCCGTCAGGAACATTTCGATTCTGCTCCTGTCGATCTGGCTACGAACTCCTCAATGAAACGGCTTGCATCGATGTCAATGAGTGCGACCAGGAAAACGGCGGGTGCGATCAAATCTGCCTTAACATTCCAGGAGGTCATCTCTGCGATTGCAACAATGGCTACCAACTTTCAGACGACAAAAAAACTTGCATAGGTTTGACGACTACCCATTAGCCAACTGTCTCTCTTTTCCTTTCTCTTATGAAATAATATTTGGAAAACTATTAAATCTATGATAGTGACCAAATTTTATAAGTACTACAGTCTTATTTCTTTTCATGGAACAGTATAATAATTTATTGCACCCACGGATTAAAAAAATAATTTGTGCCGAATTAGGATGTCTTATTATGTTGACATGTTCGGTGTTGAAAGCTGTCGTGTATAGTAGCCGGCATTCTTACATTTGACTAAAATGGCTTGTATGGCAAAAGTGTCCAAGGTCAATATGTAAATTTTTATTTTTGCTGCTAGCTAAAAATGATTTTAGTCTTTGAGGGAATACCTGTTTAGCCACTGGCTAGCTGAATGGAGATAGGAAATCAATTTTTTGTTTTCAAATTAGGAAAGAGTTGTGAGGAGTTACCAGATTTGCCAAATATGTCTGGATGGGAGTGCGAGCACAATGACTTAGGAGTTCAGCCTTCGGAGATCCATAAGCCAGTGATAGGAGCCAAATGCAAACCCCGATGTCTTCCAGGATTCACCTTGCATCGTCTGGGAGACCAAGGCTTTGGTGGATTTGTCAAAGAGGCAGAGAGTGTAATTAGTTGCAGGGAGAGCGGAAAGTGGTCGAGTGACGACCTGTTGACAAATCCAATGCAATGCATCTCATCGAGCTGCACCAAGCTGCCCGAGCCCAAACACGGATCTCTGTTTCCTGACACTTGTTTGTCTGACAATGTGCCACTGAACAGCCAATGTCTCGTCTTGTGCTCACCCGGTTTCTACCCAAAAAACGGCAGAATGAGAACTTGTTCTAAAGGCTTTCGCTGGTTCCCCGAAGATAATCCGCTTTGTATCCGGTTACCCCCTACTCCCCGACCCTACATTCATTGTCCCTCTGATGTAGAAGTCGACCTCAAACCTGGACAGTCATCATCTTATGTCAAGATCCCTCAACCTCAAGCTAATATGGATTGGTACAGGTATGAGACACATTTACTATATACAATCACATTACAGTTACTATATGGTACATTTACTATTCACACAATCCAGTTCAACTGTAGGGATTGGCTTACACGGCTACCTGCCCCTGCAAGGGTATACTTATTCGGTGTGTATTTAGATTGTGTAATTTGATAAAAGGGAAAGAAATGATTTTTTATTTCTGTTATGACACAAAGCTGAAGAACTGTGTAATTGGCATGTATTCAGCTACAAGGAATTATGTGTAATATGCTTCACACACTTTGACACTTGGACAAAAAAACTAAATGAGCATGGTGTAGTTCATTCTGTGAGCACATGTCTATTTAGCATTTCTTTTGTTGTATTAATAGGTATGTAGAGGCTGATCCACCGTGGGCCAAGAATTTGGAATGGGATGTTCCTGCGGGTGTCACCCAAGTCGTCTTTACAGCACGCAGCCCTATATCCAATGACACTGCTACTTGTCACTTCAAAATTCACGTAGTTGGTAAATAATTTTTGGCCAATATGCACTAAACAAGTAGTTGATACAGTTTGAGTTTCATTCAGGTTAAGACATCTCTGAGCTATTAAAGAATTTGTAAACAGGGCATATGTCTCAGGAACACGCTGTATAGCATTTTAATATTTAAAAAATGTACACTTAATAATATTTGCATTATATTACATTTTTTGCAGATAAAGAAGCGCCACGAGTGCAAGGGTGTCCAACATCTTTTGAAATACGACTGAGTCCCGGAGAAACCGCTCGAGAGGTTTGGTGGTCGGAACCGAAGTTCACTGATAATGTAAAACTACATTATGTACAGCAAAGTCATTCTCCTGGCCATCTGATGTCCAGAGGGGCCCACCATATCAGTTTTATTGCTGGAGATGCCGAAGGAAATAAAGCCCGCTGCTCGTTCACCATCACCGTCCACGGTAATTTTTGTCTGTAATTACCTTAATGAAAGCAAACGTGTGGATGATTTGCAAGAGCTCATTAAAAAGATTGACTAATTGATAAAAAATGTATATGTGCCACAGGATCAGAAGATTATGAAATGTCAGACTACTCGTTTTACTCGGGTTCCAACTCGTACAGACACATGGTAATTTGCCCGAATCTTAAAACAGGTCGTTGGACGCTGCATTATGCTTACTACTTACCCCCTGGTTGTCGATATCATTCTCAAGGTCTCTTCTCAAAATTATTCAAACAAAACACTTACCGCAACCTTATACCTCGACTAAGAAGAAGGACGACCTCACATTAATTATGCTCATCTTCTACAATATTAAGTGTAATAGAGATTTTTAATATTCATCGAAGGGCTATAATATTCTATCTATAAGTGCAGAGGTTCATGATGTAGATGTAAATATTATGTCAAGTAAGGAATTACTAATTATTATGCAGGGGCCAACTCAAATTCTGTACTAAAGGTTGTGGAAAATGTACATTCGATGGGTTAAAAGCAAGTGGAGGGTGACAGAATGAACCGTGACAGTAGTTCCTCGATATTTGCCTGCTTCCATGATATTATTACTAATTACAGAGGGGTAGAGTCCCTCAGGCACATGAACAATGTCCCTCCATACTGCTCCACATAATGCCCACATTTATTACGGATTTTTGTACTGAAACGAGAAGCCATTCTCCACAATGCCTTAATTACAATAAAGAATACTATTAAGAGTAACCACAGTTTATTAACAGACATAACGGAGTCATAATCCAAAAGTAAATCCGTTATATGGGGCAGTATAGAGTGACCATGTTCCCTGATCTGAAAATCCTGTTTCAAATTTTAAAGCCCGTCTATTTACGTCAATACAACAAGCCCGGTGTCAAAAGTGTCAGTAAGTGTCGGTGCAGTATTTCCCATTCAAGACCATGCTCTCCGTTAATTGACATGACCGTTAAATTAAAAATATAATTTTAACACGTATTAGTGGTTTAGCTTATGCTAAAATAACAAATTCGAATGTATACATCGAACATTATCATTAACTGTGTAATAAGAAAGTTTGGTTTGAACTACAGAATGACATAATAATGTTATATAAAATTTCCTGTGTAAGTATGTACTTAGCAGTATATTATCCGTGTGCAGAGTGACGGTGAATTAACTATTGAATGCAGATGATATATTGTAGGCAGATGTTTAACTTCTTTATTATCCATTAATGTTCATAATTTCCCAAGCTACGAATTTTTCTTTTATGAAATTCTATATTTGTAATACACTATGCATTAAAAGAAGGCACAATGTTCGCAAGTGTCGCAGAGACAATAACGAGAAATGTTCAGCGTATTTAAAACCTATGTATACACTATGGCTGTTAATTGCACTTATTCTACTCACAGTTTTTGATTTGTTACGTAGGGTTAGAGTAAACTAGTTAACATTTATATCGTAAGTAATGAAAACAAATCTGTGTTCCATACTGTATATTTAAATAGAATTACAAAAGATTAAATTGTATGAATATTTTGAACCTTTAATAACTGAACATATCAATGTCATATAATTTTTCAATTTCGTTTTGTACCAAAAACTTGCTTTTCATTGAATGCCTTCAAATCTATTTAATGCTTACACAAAAAATATGTTCTTATTTGCTATTCGTTTTATTGGTCCAGGTTTATGACAATGTATTAAGTTTATAATTAGTACCATCAGATTGAATTTCAAAT
>JABASH010006733.1:0-10261 GCA_019776445.1 Tomocerus maximus
ACAGGTGCCACCGGGTGCAGGATCGTTTACAGAAGTTCAGATGGGGCCACCATTGAGATGTCCGTCAGCAATCCTTTCGTTGGTGACAACCACGCCTACTCAAGGGGCAGTGGAATTAATGCTGCTCAGCCCGTTGTTGGCGTAGGAACAAATAATCAAGTTCGGTTCAACATTGACCCTTTGAAAGGCCCTAATCTATTTTTCATCGAAGCTCACGCTCCAAAAGAAATTTGGAAGTACATTATGTAATTGACGTATTTTTTGATGAATGAAAAGTGTCATTATACAAATGAAATAAATTAATTCTTCTCCATGATTCGTGTGACCTGATATCACAAAAACGATGGCGATTGTAATATAATAATATAAGGACAGAAGGATTCAATCAGTAATTAATAAAAGTATATCCAATCAAAATATGTATTTATAACCAAAATTGTTTTTACTACACTGCGATACTTGGAAACTGTTGATTGTTGTTATTTTATTTGATATTGAATGATGCAACTATAATAAGTCGATCAATTTATTGTATTTGATTCACCCCTAGCATCTACCTTACTAGAACTGGTGTGAGAGAGAAGATATAGAGGTCTAGTAGTTTCGATCCTTTTGTTACATTTTAAACAAATTGATAGGGGTTTTTAATCCGTGAGTATGTCTAAATAGCGACAAAATTTTATTAGCTGTTATTTTATTTGATATTGAATGATGTAACTGTAATAAGTTGATCAACTTATAATATTCGAATCACCTCTAGCACTTATCTTACTAGAATTGGTATGAGGAGAGAGAAGATATAGAGTCTATATATAGCCTTCCAAACATCATGACTTCCATATCTTAGACGGAACAATGTTGTACTTCTTCAAGAGTAAATAATTTCCTAAATTTTCAGCACGAATTCCGTATCATAAATTAGTTGCAAATGCCTTCCGCCCTGATAAATCAACAACCTGTACTAATTTACAGTTTTATAGGGTAAAAATATGCAATTATAATGGAATAACTTCGTCTATATAATATACAAACAATATCGATTGATTTATTGAAAAAAGTCAATTACATAATTGCTAATTCTTATATTGCTCCCCAAATGTACAAACAACTGCAACATTGATCGATTGATTTATCTTCATTGTAGTCAATTACATGAAATAATTAGTATTAAGTATTAATCCCTATATATATTTCTATGAAACGTTTGGTGCCATTAATTTACTTAAATACTTTAAAAGCTGAATTGAAAGTATTGTATCAAGGTGCCTGAAGTTTAACAGCAACGTCATAAGTTGGTGGTGGCATTGACATCTGGTCTGGAACTGTTGTCCTTGTCACATTGGCAGGCTTCTGAGAGATAAAATCATCAATTGGTTTATAACCTTGACTGATAAGTTTATTTGACTGTATATTAATTCGTAAAATATGATTATGATTTCCATCATACTTTACAGAGTGACTCTATGCAGCGGAATGTCATTATCACTACAGAGATTCCAACAATTATCAGCAGGAAAATGCATAGATATCCAAACATCGGAAGGCCATCATAATATGCTGGAAAATGAAATGAAACTTTAGTACAAATCATTTACTTTTTGCAATATAAAAACTATCAATATGCAATATCTTACAGTATCTACCGCTACCATCGTAGTAATTTCGGTCACATAATTCATAAGATTCGTCATTGCTGTAGTCAGACGGACAGTTTGGTCGTCCATCGCACTTAAGCTCTTCCCGAATGCACTTTGTTTCACGGTAGTTGTTGCAGTCAAAGTAGCCAGTAGGACAGTAAATACTATGACTCCCAGAGCCTAAAAAGGAAAAAAATAAAATATTATTCATATTAATATATCTAATATTGGTTAACGTGCTACTTTTTGAAATATTTTTTAAAAAATGTCGGAAAGGATATTTTGTTTTGTACATCAAATAAAAACCATTGAATTATTTCTAGAGACTTTCAAATATTATTTAACATACAAAATTATAAGACATTATTATATACCTAAGTCAAGTCACTATACTCATATCTGTAAATTCCTTTTTCATACTTCAGAAATCAGATTCGGGTAAGCATTGGAAAGTAAACTGTCTCCCGTGCATATAAATTTTTTGAATAAGACAAATTCGGTATTATATATGTACTACGGTATGATGTCGAAATTAAACCGTATAAAATATGATTTGATGGACTGTGTAGATGAATTGACGCTATGAGTTTGAAAATAGTCTTATAGTTTCAAGGAGCAAAAAAGAACCTTATTTACCTTCTACCTTTTTTATAAAAAAGGTGGGCAAAAGATTTAAAAAAAGGTTTACCTTTTTTGCCGTTTTACCTTTTTACTTGATTTTCTCCATTTTGCTTTCACTTGATACGTAAAGTACATGGCAAAAAGGTATACCTTTTTTGTTCCTTGTATAGTTTACAATCTAGTACAAATATTATGTCAATTTAAACAAAAAAATGTTTCTTACTCAATACTAAGGTTATGGACACGCGAACATTCGAAAGCCCGACCGATCTCAAAACAATCTTGTTAGTTGATTCAAAGAAATTATTATAATTAGAATAAGAATATTTTAAAATCCACAGCTTGGCAAAACTTTTGAGTAGTTTTGTTGCTGCCAGCATTTTCCTTCACAATTTCCAGGTATTCATCATAATCCATCCAATCGTAGCATCCCATTTTCGAAATGGACACCATAAGGACACAGTCGAATTGATTATGAAGACTGCATATTTCATCCTTCTTGGTTATCTCCAGAGAATAAATTGTTTCTGGATTAATATTAATATCAATCTGATCGATTTCGCTTCCCAAAACGATGGTCTCTGAAAATAATAAAATTATTGCTATAATTTAAACGATTTCCAACCATGCGATTTGCAAGCAAACAAATAATCTTGCGTAAAATAAAGTAAAAACTGCTGCCATGTAAAAAAAGTATCAACTAACTATGCTTCCGACGTTCCGCCTTGATCACTGTTCGGGGTGTTGACCGATGTGACCAATTTTCTCCAAGGGGCTGGATTTTAACTTCCGTTACCCCAGGATTAAGAAACATGTCATGGAGTCCAACTTCTGTATTAGTAGTATTAGTAATATTTGCACATATCCTCCATGGATTTACAGCGGTCTCATTATCAGATTGGTCAGTTATAATCAAATAATTCGGTTTATTTGTATCTGGGCTCCCATCGGGGTTTGGTGTGTAAACAGAGCACGCCATAGTCTCGATCCATAGATAAATATAGTACCCTTCGGTGTCCTGTTCTTCCAAATTATTATTGGGAATCAATAAAATATATTCCGTTGTATTTCCCGAAATGATGATTTCAGTAATGCCCGACGAGGTCAAATTAATTTCTGTGAAAGTCATATTCAATATAGCATAGTAATTAAGTTTTCATTATGAAAATGTATTTACATTTGAATAAAGCGTGTATTTAGCAAGATACTCAAACTCATTGTTCAAAAAAGACAAAAATATCTGTTTTAAGCGTACTGGATTAAACCTTTTTTGAAAATTTTCGATAATAAATATAATATCTGTCTGTCCGAAAATTTGTAAGCACGATAACTTTCGAACGGATTAAGTTACAATTTTCAAATTTATGTGTGTCATCTAGGGGCCAAAACGAAGGCTAAGTTCGTAAATGGGCTAAATCGTACATACCCCCTGACTGGGGGAGGGGTTTAAAAACTGAAAATAGGTATAACTTCCGTTCTACAACAGCTGTGTATGTCAATACTGTGCGGTGGTCACCCCTGACTGGGGGAGGGGTTCAAAAAGTGAAAATGGGTATAACTTCCGTTCTACTCATCGTATTCGAATCGTTTCGAATAAATTAGAATATTTTCGAATAGTTTGGAATCGCTTCGAATAAATTCGAAAAGTTACTCTGTTTTATACGCATAGTTGTAATGGTTTACTGATTATTAAATTTATTTCCATCATTTCCAGGTTAGCAATGAGTTTTTTTATAGAAAAAGTAATTTTTACTCACTAATTTTCAATTTGACATATAATTTTAAAATTACAATTTGATATAGAGAATAGTATAAGGCATAATAAACAATAATTAGGAACTTATGTAAATAGAAATAGATTCTGAAACTTGCCTTTGGGTGTCCATTTAGGGGGTGTCCATTCAAAAGAGTAGCTATTTTCTATTGCCATAAAAATGGCTATAGCAAAAATGAGAAAACAACACTTCATACTTTGCTACTGTACTTTCCTAAATTGCAAATCTATAAACAGACATCTATCAACAACGTATGTTGTTAGTTCCCCAGAGTTATGTCACTTGGTTTGTAATAAACCAATGTACTTGCGTATTGCGAGAGGCCTAAATTATGTAATTAATATTTATCTGGTACACTTTATTGCATTTGATTTAGGAGTTACGTCAAAACCCGTAGATAAAGAAGAGGACAGACATAGATGGCTACAACTACAATCTATTTTATCGTGGTTGGCTTTTAATAAGGTAACAGATAATATGTTGCATGTGTTAATGAAATAAATTGCAAGCCTATATACTGTACTGTACACATTAATAAAAGTATTAAAACCCATAAGTATAGGTAATATGTACCTATCTATATTTGAGTCGGTGTTTTCCAGTGATTTTATACAGTTGTAAATATGTAAGCGTTTTTCCCTGTATGAAAGTCTTAATATGGGGAAATATTAAATCTGCATTTGTTATGTAAAAGACAAACTGAAGTCTATATGCATTATATTCATTTTAATGGACAATAAACTCGGGGGTGTTTACCTTATGTATCATTGAGCGTTGGATGTCTGAAAATACAGTTGAAGAGGTTAATGCGAATTAAAGTGGCATAAATTATGATAAATAACAAATTGAGACTCGAACCTGGAAAACAATTTTCAAAAACAAATCGTAGGAGTGTCTTTTACTGAGTAGCTGTATCAGAAGGCAATTTATTGTTTACACTACTTAATAATTTATGTATATATCGAGTCAACAAAGCTATGTAAACGCAGAATATTGCAATATTATTTAGTTGTCGCTTAGATAGATGATCAGTGGACAGTTCTAAAGGCTGTTTCCTACGTATTGTAGATTACTTTTGAGCATATTACCTATACCCAGTATTCAAATATGAGATTAGTTCAAGGAACAAAAAAGGACCTTTTTTACATTTTGCCGTTTTTACTTTTTTTATAAAAAAGGTAGGCAAAATATTTGAAAAAAGGTTTGCCTTTTTACCTTTTAGATAAAAAAGGCATACCTTTTTTGTTCATTGGATTAGTTTAACATAATATAAGTATACAAACGAAAACATTAATAATATTAGTATGTAGTAGCCGCGAATAAAGTGAAGACCAGGTGCACAAACTATCGTAACCATCTACTTCTATGTAATCTCGCTAAAGTTCTCCGTATGGCATATGTTTCTTGTGTAATATAACTTAATAACGTTTCCCTATAAAATTCCAGACATCTTTCCGTCGTCGATATTGCTGGCTTATGTCGTTTTAAATATAAAGTATAGTTTGAGTATTGACAATAGCCTATAGAGTTATTAAATCACTGTTAATGTATTATTGGGATACTTGAACTGATTAATATATTATGCAACACGACAACACTTCAAAATCTTCAATTGCTAGCAAGTGCGATGATCAGTGACGATGACGATTTGGTTGCATGACAGTGAATAAATTAAATATGGAACGACGTAGTATATTACAATGGAAAATATTTAGCACATTGGCGTATGGCGTGCATCAGAATATTTGCTGTGCAATATCAGCATTCATTTGATGCTAATGTGTACATAAATATGCACATCTGCAAGTACAATAACATAACAGTTTTGATGAATCGTATAGTTCAATAAAGTTTGATAAAGGAACACTTATTTTTAAAATGTGGACATATTATCGCTTAGCTTAGTAGGTACCTAATTGTTCTCGGAATATTATAGATCTGCATTAAAAATATCGAAATTTTTTTCTGGAAAATGGTTGCACGTGCACAATAATGGTATTTTTATAATTGTACTAGGCCCCCAGTGCAGTTAAGAGATGTACGTGCACAAAATTATATTTTTATTGTATAGAGATTTTATACTTTACTTCAAGCCCTTTTCGTTGCTACGGTGAGGTGATTTTTTATTTCCACACACATATCACGTTTCAGGAACATGTTTAAAAATGAATAGAAATTATTGGAAGTTTGACTAGAGATAAAAGTTAGGTTTATTCTTTACCAGTCAGAAAAACTAAACTTTCCCTACTTACCTGTTACCGTTACCACAGTCAAATATTATAAATAATCAAAAGATGAAGAGGAATATTCAGTAATATGTAAGCTATTTATATCCATTGAAATATTTGAAAATATTTCAATGGTTTCAAATGCATTAACACTGATAAATTATTTACCTTAGAACTAAGTCGACCCACTTTTTCACGTTTATAAGGCATTGAATACATAATTTGCATGTGATTTACACTCTTAATAGTTCAACTATTAATTTTTCGCATAAAACTTTGGTTGAAAGAAACGATGGTGGACCCTGGTGAATTAATTGAAATTATACGGTAGGTATTATTGCTAAAGTATGCTTATTAGTACCAAGTATGGTGTACATTAATTTAGGATCCAAATTATTCAGAGTAACTTTAGTTTACTCTGTATCGGAATAATATATCTGTCTGTCTGTCCGTCTGTCCGAAAATTTGTTCGAACGATAGCTTACGAACGGATTAAGTTACAACATTGAAATTCTCTGTGTAGGATCTAGGAGTGAATAGGAGCACTGAGTTCGTAAATGGGAAAAATCGGATTAACCCCCTGACTGGGGGAGGAGTTAAAACTGAAAATGGGTATAACGTCCGTTCTACTCAGCGTAGAAAGTCGTTAGATACCTTATCTGAAAGGTAACAGGTCTGGAACACAGCTGTGTAGATCAATAATAGTGTGTAGAGGTCAAAAGTCAAATCGAAATGTGTTTTATCTCCATATCTTGAATCTCTACACAGACTTAAATTAACATGATATAATATGACTTGCTATCATATATTATGGCTATAACATTTTCTGAATGAGGTAACAGGTAGATAAGTAGAGAAAGTTTAATATCTTGACTTGAAAATTGGTAATCTGACTTTTTGTTCTAGATATCAGACTTTAATAAATAATATGACTTGCTATCATATATTATGGCTATAACATTTTCTGAATGAGGTAACAGGTAGAGAAGTAGAGAAAGTTTAATATTTTGACGTGAAAATTGGTAATCTGACTTTTTGTTCTAGATATCAGACTTTAATAAATTTATTTCCTTTAGTAATGTTGATGTCATTACTGAGATATAATAAATCACGGACAACATTTTTTTATGACAGCCTTTTGTATTCATGTTATCAAACATCAACTAAACGCAGGTGGGGTAAATTAAGTTAATGCAATTTCTCTGTGAAAAGTTTGGGGAATTACAAAATGCATATAGTTGCGACAGTTACGGTTAGCCTAACCAATAGCATGTATATTTTTTTATTAGATTAGGTTCGTTAAAGAGGCAAACAGTGACGGCTAACCTTAACTGTCGCACCTGTATGCATTTTGTTAAAACCCGAAAAGTTTTATAAAATTATAAATATTCAGTAAATCGAACCTTATCATTTGAGAACAATAGGGAATATTCACAGTGCAATTTATGTGAACATTATCAAGTGTAGTAGTGTAATTGTAATTATCTGCATACATAATGGAATATGATGAAACTTTAGACTTTATAGTGTCACTGTTTAATGAGTTTATGACTATTTTCAATCATTATTTGTGAGGTATGGTATACCCCATGTAATAACATAGTATTTAGTATTGTATTTTGATTTGACACCATGGAAGTTATGTTGATGCAAACTATTTCTTTGACTACAAATATTCAAGACGCATAAATACAAAACCAGTCCTTAATTGCCTTATAGGTAATACATAATTTATCAAAGGAAAGTGGTAAATGTCTTCAATAATGCTGATAATTTTTTATTTGTTAATGTTAACCAATCGTTTTCAGTAAAAGTTTTCCATTAAGTAATGGCAAGAAATGAATAGCAATCACTAGTAATTAACGACTTTTCGCCAAAATAGATATGACTTTCCTTCTTCGACAGTTAGTTCATCCACACCTGAGTCATTGAAGAATGCAAAATAATATTGAACTTTTATAATGTGGATTAAGAAAGTCAAACTAGATTTGAAAATGACAATTTTGAAGTGAGTTTACCAAGTTTACTAAGTTGTTCATCTTCTATTCCGCTGCTACTTGTCGGTGGGCTATCCAGTATGTAAATCATCCAATGGACTTTATTTGGAACGTCTTCTTATGAGGCCACCGATACTTGTAATATATTTTCCGAATGGAAACTGAGTAAACTCGTACCTAATTTTATTGTACAAAATATTGCAAATTTAAATTAGCTTAATTGTAATGATACTATTGTTACTAAATTCATTTTGGTTTTTAATTGAAACTTATATCAAGTAGGTACCTACTTAATTGAATTTATTTTATATTCATGGCTGGTAATTGGCTCATACTTACAGATAGAACATGACATAGCGTTTATGTTACAATTACATCAGTTAATTTAGGAATAGAATATTATATATTTCACTAGGTATTGTTAACTATACTGCAGATATAAGTATACGTTGATTACATATATTGCAATTGCATCAAACCTAATATGAGTCTAGAGTAAATGGTTTTTATGACATAATGGTCAGCCTTATTTTTTATTACATATATTACTTATAAGTATATACGTACTTTTTCTCAAAACTCGCCGAATAAAGTTAATTATTCTCTCTTACCTGAATTTACTATCTGTAGCAGCAGCTGCATCCATAACTTTGATGAATTTGCTCTGTCCTTGAACTGACACGGTTACCCGTTCGGCATCTCCTAATTCGGGTGACTCGGGATGGTACCACACATGATAATCCACATTGACGGCTTTGGCTGCAAAAATAGAAGTATTGTATTTACTAAATATTAAATTTTAAAATATCACTTAATTTATTCTTACGCTGGGACTCTTTATCTGCAGCTGCGACATTCCAATTCAGCAGCACTACGACGCAAATAATAAAAATGTGGCTCATTATTATGTTCCTGTATCGGAATATTTTACACTAGTTTGGACTTCGAGTCTGGCTTTCCTTTTTATACAAATAATTTGCATAATTATAAATTATGGATAAAGGTTATGTATCAGGACATACATGTGTGCATGTTTCAATTCAATCAAACCAGAGTGGATAAACAATAAGTATGCATTTTACAACTGCTGTGCAGTTTTCGACTAGGTGATGATAAACGATTTCTGAGAAATGGAACTCAGCTAGGAAAATAGTTCGATCGAATGCTCGTTTAGTCATCATGACTGTTGATGGTTGGCGTATTTTAAAATAATTTGGGAGCACTCTCCTTCAAATCATATTCAAATTAAGTCTACAATAGCTATCCTTCTTCTCTTATTATTCACGATGATTTTTGACTGAGGGAACATTCCTAATATATTTAAATTTGCTACTTTTATCGCCAATTTGCAAAAAACAAGGGATCTGTAATGTGAGAAATTATAGATCTGCATAGCGAATTTACCATATATGTGGCTAAATTGATAAAATTTCCCACGGTTAAAGGCTATAAAATTCATTGTGGAAGGCTGGAAGAATCTTAAATATTTATTTGGCTAAAGTTTATGAAAAAGTTGTCTTTAATATAGACTGACTGAAAATCTGTGTTGAGTCACTGTAAGATGAAAATCATTTTGCCTTTAGAAATAAAATGGTTTTGAAAATGCCCTTAACATTAGTACTTTTCCACTTTTGTAATTAATTTATTAATATAATGAATATAAATGTATGTTAATGAATGTTTATTAATTGTGTGTAAAGTCTACTTTAGAATATATTATTATAATTACTTAGTTTTAAGTGTTTTGTGTTGATAAACAGTGACTAGTTCCCTACTGCACCTACTGATATTGATCTTATGTATTGATTGTACTCATTTGACATTTTGATAAAGCAATATTATTATTATCCAGCCGAGCACATCCAGGCCAGCGGTTTAGGGCTCCTATCTCTAAATCGAAAGGTCTGGGCTTCGATTCTCTTACGGGAATCGCTCGGCAAAAAGTGAAATCTGACTTGGGTTTTTATGTCCAAAAAACATGCAGATTAATATCTGATATGAAT
>JABASH010006734.1:0-10260 GCA_019776445.1 Tomocerus maximus
ACCTCAACTCAACTCACTATTTAGCTTGAGTTAGTAGCCAACTCAACTCACCTCAACTCACTTTTTAGCTTGAGTTAGTAGCCGACTCAACTCACCTCAACTCACTTTTTAGCTTGAGTCAGTAAGCTGACTCAACTCACCTCAACTCACTTTTTAGCTTGAGTCCGTTAGCCGACTCAACTCAACTCAACTCACTTTTCCGTTTATGTCGGTAGCCAACTCGACTCAACTCAACTCACTTTTCCGTTTATGTCGGTAGCCAACTCGACTCAACTCAACTCAAAAATCAGTGCTAAAAACGTGGATACTCTTTCCCAACTCACCAACTCAACTCAAAAGTGAGTTGAGTTGTCCCACCTCTGTTCATATCTAGCTTGATTGGCAGAGGCAACTGGTGGCTCCCTTTTAGTGTTCCAGCAAAGTTAACCGCACTGATAATCACCGAGTGCTTAACACATAGGCATATCTATGCATAATTATTAGTGACCGCGACACTTTTACTATCCAAATAATCTATACAGTATGATCCACTTAACATCCTACTTTCTTTACGCTCCATGTAAAACTTTTTCCTTTACTTTGTGAAATTTAGTGGTAGCGGTAGAAAAGTGGTCATGTTTTTTGTATCAACTTCTGATTTGTATTTAGTCCCCTTAAGGCAAGAGAAAGCAGGATGAACATCCCATCTTTGATCACGAATTTATTATTGGAAATAGAGCCATGTAGAAGTCTCCCTCAGAAATGAATGTATTTATGTATGTACTTCCATGTACAATTTTCCCCACATTGTTACCAACACAGATGATTCCTGTTCTGGGACATTGATTTTTGTTGTGCTTGGGCTGATGAAATTTTTATTTTTGTGACAATGAAAGTTGTCCATCCATTACATCATGGCACTAAAATGAGTTCAAAATCTATGTAAAACTTTAACCAACCTGTACCTTTTTTGACATTTGGTAAAAGTTGAAATACCCAATATGTATTCCATGGAAAGAGAAAATTTTGCAGTGTCTTACTGTAGTGGTGTTGAATGTGATATGCTATGCATAAGGAGACCCGAGGAGTCAAGAACCCCTCGCAGTATTTTATTGCTACATAAATAGATGATGCCTTTATTGAAGAAAGTTTAGCCTTCCAGGGTCAAATCAAAGGATTCAAAGGGCGTTTTATACATTGATGTGAAAGAATCCATAAGAGGGAGCCCTTGGCATTAGTTGGACAAAGAATTTTCGTTATTAGACAGAAGATGACTATCTACATATGTAGAATATAATTGGTCTAGGATGCGTAAAGTACTGACTTAATTTGCAATTAGCCCCGATGAAATCATAATTAACATCACTCAGTTTCCTTCCTCCCTGAATCTACTTTCTCTCTCTCTCGCTAATGATTTACGCTCTGAAAACTTGCGCGGTTCATAAAGCGAGAGAAAAGTAATGTAGAGCGTAGCGTTCCTTCGTAGGAGTAATTAGAGCTTCGCAAGCGAGTGAGTTATGATCTGCTTGCTGTTTCTTTTGACAAATTCACTCGCCATTCCGTGTGCCACAATAGGCACTCGCATCCTTTCATTAAGTCCAATTAGCATCAACTCCGTTATTTGTAATTCAAGACCTGAAAAGAATTAGCTAGGATCATCCACTTGTGTCTCCGGAGGACAAACGAAGGGCAGTCGACAATCCTTACACCAAAACGACTCTAATTTCATTTTAGAGACACGAAGAGCAAACAGCCGCATTAGTCCTGACGAACTCCTAGCTCATAATATCAATGCTCTTCCATTCGATACCAACATACACACTTAGACCTTAAATGCATAATCACTTAAATCATTCATTTACCGACTTAAATCGAAATCTCTTGGCCAGCCACATTCGAAATCATTGAGTTTTAAGTGGCATAAGCTATCCCTGGTTATCCTCCTAAATAAATTATTTCTGAAGCTTGGGAGATAGAGCATATGGATATGTTTGGAGTTTGGGACTTCGGCCAATGAACGATTATGGATTTCAGTTAATGAGAAACGATTTTGATTTTAAAGGGAATTCGGGTACCGAACGAACACGTTTGGATTTATGTGGTGTGGGATGTAAGGCCAGTGTCAATCTAAATATATTTGCAGGGAGGTGTTCTGTTCATTTGCAGCGTATTCCAACTATTTAGTGAAACTTGAAGGGAAGTGAAATTGTGACGTGGCTTTCCGTCCTGGCTTCTCTCCTCCTGTTTCTGACAGTGACTGAGGGGGCAATTAGTCAAATTACATACAACACTGATAGCTTCATTTCATTCCACTGACATTGATACAGATCCACCGATCCACGACCACTGCATGCACTCCGTACTCTCAAACTCTCTCTCTCTCATTATTACCGTTCACTTGTCTCCTCTCAATTATCTTTATCAGAGCCCAGAAGACTTCTAGCTCTCATTTACCTCATCTCTATGTAAAACAGCCCACGCTGTTTTCCTGTCTTTCGAATTCGTTCGACTCAACTCTACAACTCTCAACTCCATAGAATAAATATCCAATGAAATAGCAAAGTCTATATTCATGTATCTAGAAGGACATAACTGGTATGTGTAATGCTGAGTAATGCGGAAAGGCAAGGCATTTTTCAAAGATAATATATAATACCTAACATGCATCACTGTTTTTTTTGGCCGATTAAGAATTAGGGAAAAGTTGAGTTTATTTTCTAATAACGTGCTAAACGAAAGCATGAAATATCGAAATCGACAAATCGGAGGTCATTGCCAAATAGGATCGAGAATAATGACAATAGAAACTAAAGATGCAGAGAGAAACAAAAAGACACGTTATCTATGCATAGAATGGTTGTCTGAAAGCATGCAACAATTGCCACAGTTCATTATTTCATATAACAGTCTGCATAGAAATTGAAGATAATAAGTAGCACTTTCTCAGGTAGCTATTCTATGGAGTACAACCTTTCACATGTACTTTCACCAGAATATTTACTAAAGTGAATTCAATTTTGGTGTAACGAAAGTTATAAAAATGTTCATTATGCAGTTAGTCTAAGGACTAAGGACGTTATATCGCAGTTGATTCTGTGAGCTGACTTTCATTTACATTCTGAGATATTGAAGATACGATATTTGAATTATATCTTCGAAACGTGCATTATTATGTCATATATACTACAATATATACCTTATGTAAATCTTTTACATAAAGATCTTCTCGGCTGAAATGGTGTAAGTCTTTATTCAGATAGGCATTAGCGATTCAATTCCAAGTTGTTAGGATCTTTCCCCGAAGTGATGTGGCCTGTGTAGATAATCCTTCGGTAGTGCAGTGGTATCCGTGTTGGTATCCGTGTTGGTATCCGTGTTGGTATCCGTGTTGGTATCCGTGCGTATAGTAAGCAGTCAAGTCAAGGTACCTATGATATCGCAATATGCTTTCACTAAATATTTACAGTTCAGAGCTATAAAACGAAAGTGCAAAGTTCCACGAATGATCTTGTATTATTATTACACTTTCTTAGGTTACAGTTTTTCGGGCCATGACTACAAAGTACTGGGAAAGTGAGAGAAAGTTAAATATTGCATGTTGCTTAACTCTGTGTGTGGATGTGGATGGATGGTTGGGATGGTGAGAAGTTGGTCGGGATCGATTCGCTCGACTATAAAATTCTTGAGTGGACTGCAACGGAATGCTTCTGTTGTTAGGAATAAGACGATGCAAACGTCGATGTACATTCGTTTCTTCTTTCCATCTACATAATGTAATACGATTTGGCGTCTGCAGCGATAAATCAGTCCTTCGGACCTAACGGAAATCCAGCATAATCCCCGAAACGTGGACAGAGGAGAGGAAATCCAAAGACTAACTTACCGGGTGTCCAGTTCTTCAGACATATTGTCCATTCCTGAGAAGATCTGCCTACCCTAGACTCTCCCATTAATTTATTGTGTTTTTTCTGCAAACTTTCCATTTATTTGAGATAAAAGGCTTACATGAGTGAAATCCTGCTTTCTCCTAAGTAATTTATAGCCACTACTCTTTATTGGCCCCTGATAAGCATTCAAACGTAAATTCTGCCTTATGTTTCCATTCAATTCCCTATCCCAGATACACACATCTACACAAAAACATTCCTTACTCCCACTGTATAAGTATAGGGAACTCAAATTAGCTAAAACCTTAAACAAGTCGGGCTGATCGCTACAAAATCAAGGAAAGAGACAGCAGGGCCTGTCTGTATGTATGCATATACATTTGTCGTCCTAAGCCCAGTTCCTCCATCTGGGCCCATTGCAAACTCCTCAGCTGTGGTAGGTACGGTTACGGTTAGGCGTTTTCCGCAATGGAGTTTTGCAAGTATGGAGAACGAATTTACTGTTTGCATAAATATCTACGACGATTTACTATAAATAAGTATTATCTAAAGAACATTTAATAATTCAGAATACAACTGAGGATACAGAATTGGCAAAGAAACGTTTTTAAAGATAGTTTTCTCTAATTTGAAGTATCGACGTATCTTTTAACTCTCGGGATTAGGTCTCTGACTATCCATTACACACATAGTACACTTATAGTTCCTAATAGTCTTCAGCATATACTATTATGAACATGTGTGTACCAAAGTACCAAAAACCCGTGTATCCCTGCTGTCCTCTACAGGAGTGTCTGTAGAGAACAAGAGACGGAGTGCAGGAGTGTCCAGACATATACTTTAGCTGGGAGTGTGAATTTTGGTTGAAGTTTGCAAGAGTAAATAATAGCGTGGGCTTGGAGCATAAAGAAGCAGGAGTGATTTGGTTGGGTTTAATTAAAATCTTTTTTGTACGTTTGGAATCGACAAGTTTTTCACGTGAGAGATGAAGAAATTGTGTGAGTGATGATGTCGTAGGTAGAATATATCTGCAGACCGAGAAACCTTCATACTATTACCTAGTGGAATTCCAAATAGTTTTTTCCTCGGGAACCGAGCACAACTTAAGCCGACATTAATCAGGGATTTCATTCCAATTCCAGCTTATTCAACTCAACGAAGACGTGGAGCATGAAAGTTGATTCCCCAGATCCTATAGGTACCAACTATTTACTTACTTATGTGCGCCATGTCGTGTAGTAATGGAAATACCCGGGTAGCACCGTCACTGGCAGCGGATCATTGTCCTGTGTCTTGCCTGCCTACTCATGTTTTAAATACCACTGCGTCTTACATTAAGAGAAATTGAAATCTTCATTACATTTGGAATTACGACATTTGGTCCTTTATTGCACTACTCTCGGAGTATTAATTTCCAGTCCTTGCAAATATTTCTCTATCTCTAATGGTGGGATCACATCCATTACAATTCCAATTTATTACTGACAATCTCTATTATAAAATGTAGATACCTACTATTTATAATCTTTATTTGGAACGAAGTGGTAAGAGCTCCTGTAAATGTACCTACACACAGACTACCTACACAATATTATTACTTATAACAATATTATTTACTTAATTGGAGTATTTTTAGAAATTCGGCTAAAGTACTGGGTGTCTACATTTCGAAATTTAGTAACAGTGCTGGAAGCCCAGTAATACGATAACTGAATAACTTGCAATTAAATAGATAGATAAACATAATATTATAGGCAAACACAAACGTTTAAATTTAGTTGTGTGTAAACTGTATTTATTTAAATAAGTTTACGTTCTGTATTCATGTAGCAATGTAGATGATGTATAGATACACACTATATCTGTATACACTTTATATATGTAGATATAATGTACGTACATCTGTAGATGTACTAATATTATGCTTCGAGTGTTCTGTAAACTAAGATGTGTGACAATAGAGTAAGATATGGATGAATATGGGAAGGAAGGACGGGCAGATGATGTGCAGCTGTCGATGTCTGTCTCTCCTTTTGTTTGTCTTGCTCAACTTGCACGGAACTCCCGTCCTCCTCCCAGCAGTTCCGTCCGTGCCGGATGTATGATCTCTAATAAGATGGATGGATCTAATGTCTGTACTCTGCAGTAAGTATGTCGTGTAACTCGTGTAGTGTTGAAATACAATAAACTTCTTCAGGCTCTAAATATTTGGAGAATGTATTTTATTATTGAAGTGAGTGAAGAAGGCCTTCTTGTGGTCCTCCAACTCCCTCGTCGAAAAGCAAGACTTGCCATGTCTCTTCAAAAAATATTTGCACATAATAACGAATAAAAGATTCTTTTGTTGCTTTCTCTTTTTGTTTTCTGCTGCGATGTGAGTGAGTTGGATTAGCATTTCTCTTGAAGTATGTCCTTGCAGAAATAGTACAATTCCCTGTTCAGACCCTACTCATGAATACATCATCTGCTAATCAAAGTAAAAGTACAGTTGCCTGCTGTTGCCTTCCTTCCTCTCCACTTTCACCATTACTTTCCCTCCTCTCTCTCCCGGATACTTTCAGCTCTTTCTCCCGTTTATTTAACATAAGTGCAGTGGCAACGTTGTCGATTCACATAACTTTCGCCCAAATGTTTACTTCATTCAACCAACATTACATTACCATTACATTCCCTCTGTAGACCAACAATTCCCTAACTTTTCCCTGGGCATCCATCCCAGTAGAAATCACATGCACCGTCAATAGGGCAGTGAGTCTTTTGAATCAACTTAGCATCATCTCATTCAATTCCTATTCTACACAAAAGCCTTCATTTCAATTACTCTAAATTAATGGAAACATTTTTAGGCGGAGAACAAAAAATTAAGATATCTTCAGGTGCAGTGGCACGTAAAGGCAAGTCTGTCGAAAATAAATGTTGCCTGAAGGTTTGTAGGGTATTGGTTTACTCTAAATATTAAATATGACGTTCCGGAGTTCTGTTTTTCTTAATACATTGTGGAGTAGTAAGACTGTAGTCAACTGACCTTAATATTTAAATATGACCCATTGAACAAATTTTGTCTTGACAATTCCTGACGTGAAAAGTGAATTGTGATCGATTAGTAACGGAGGTGGATGATGTGGATGTGTAGTACAACAGCTCTGTTAGTCACTTCAGTAACTTGACTCTTTGAGATCGCATCTGTTCATTTGTGATTTCAAAGAAAAGTAGCGGTCGTGGTATTTATAATGGAATGAATGGAAATTGGAATTATTGTTTCAGTGCAGCAGAGAGAGGAAAAGCAAGTCAAAATGACATAAAAGTGGAGACAGAGTTTTGTTATTCTAAGCTAATATGTAAAATCCCTTCGCTTCTACTTTCTGTTCTGACTCAGCAGAAGCAAAACGACCGGGCTGCTACACAAAATAAACACAAGATATTTTGAAATAGGCTGAAATAATAAATATAATGGGCATTGACAATTATTATTGAGCTACATAGACTATACGTAAAAGGTACACGAGAATGTTGAAATTCCTGTTATTGCTTTACCGATATATTTATGGGTATTTATGGTTGGGTGCTATATCACAATATTATTACCGACATGATTCACATTCTCACTTTTATCAACTCACTACTAACAGCTTACATACTTTCCTGGCTATAGAAGATGAAGATGTCTATGTAATGGAGATATCCATAGCGCAACCATGTCTATAAAGTTCAATGTTTTGTTTGAGCATTTCCTGCATGATCTGTAGTATATTAACGTGCAGTCACGTACAGTACACTGTCTGAATTTTAAATTGCACGATTGATGATTATTGTTGACTTTTGTGAGAGAAGGAGATGGGGTTTCAAAGAAATTATACATAAACAGATTTGTGAAGCTTAATTGATTTTAGTAATGCATCCCTTTTAGTATGCACAACTAGCGTAACTACTAAGCAAAACTGTCCTTTTCAATTTTTCTCGGCCGTTGATTGCTACTAATTGTAATACATCATTGGATGGATTTTAGGCTTATCTATTTAGAGTGTGTGGAATAAATTGGATAGGGAATACTATCAATATGCTGCACTTCAGTTGTGGTTGTAGCTTTCATACTTAAAGCAAATCCAAATTCGGATTTATTAATGTGCAATACAATATTAATACACATATACATGATTACAACAGAACCACTACCTTACCCAGTTGAGCAATTAAATTAATTTAACACATTTTTCACGTCTTTTCACAATGTATTTCATGATATCTTACTTGCCACATGTTTCATTGCTAATCAATCAGCATGTAATAGCTTTTAGATCTTCACATACCCCCATAGATCTTCAAGAGAGAATTATTAAAATAGAATGGACACTTCTAAGCCATAAATTCACCTGCACTGCCTGCACCTTCATCTCCCCTTCACCTGCACCTAATATGAAGTCAGAGATATACCTATAGTCGGGTTTTACAAAATGCTTACAGTTGCAACTGGTTGGGTAACAAGTAACACGTATATTTTTTATTACATAGGTCAGGTTTTAAAAGAGGCAAAACACTGACCCGTCCCCTTAACGGTTGCAACTGTATGCAACCCAGATATAGTAGAGAAATACATTTTTTCTTTCATGACTTTCTTGCTTTCTAAACGACTTAAGGGTTAGTTGTTGTATGTTATGTAGGTATAGTTGTTAACAGACATTGGAGAGGAAAGTAACATGAAAATTGAACTTATGACAATATCCATGTTTTAGCAATAATGTAAATGTAGTTTACCTAACCTCGAAGTAAATGTGTGCATATGCATAATTAATTAGCTATTTGCAGTATCCTATCTGACTAAATGCAAAAGAGCAATATTATTTATTTATTTTTGGTGTAAAGTCATGAATACTTACTAATAATAAACAGCCGAAACTACTTTGTGTTTACACCGTTCGAGTCGATAATGTATTTTATATTTTTGCCCCTACGACCAGTGTCCAGCCTCAGCCAGCCACCGACTAATGGCCTAGTGCCTGAGGCACCATTTTACCCGTGGACAAAATAAAAACTAGACATTTACAATAGGTAATATTCTTTCCGTATTTATTCGGCTAAAATGGCCCCGCCCTGGTTGGCTAATGTAAAAACGTCGGGTAAAATAAAACCCGGAATACGAAATACAGGGTTTTGAAACCTTTATTTTTGATCAAAGATTCATGAAACGTTGAGCGATAAAAGTAGCACGTCATCATTAGGTATATAGGATCATTTCATCCATGATAGGAATGTTAACAAACAATCCAATGTCGTAAATTAAGAAGTTGAATCGTCGTGCACGAAGTTATCATAAAATGGATATAAAGAGAGTCCAGCCTGGTCTGAATTACGAATACTACTGTTGTGAATGTAACAGACAGATGAAGTTTGTGAGAGGATTTGTTGAGACGTTGGATGGAGATGAATAAGAAGGAAGAAAGTGTCTTCAGTGGGCTCTCGTACACTCTTGCGTTACTTTCCTTATATTAGTTTGCTTTCTCCTTTTGGCGGTGTATGGCACAACCAGCTGTCCTTCCCACTCGGATCTCGCTTTCACTCTCTCGCCCCACATTGAACTCTGCATCTCTAAAACCTCCCTAATATTGCAAATAATACAAAATAATACGTTAAATATCAAATATCATTATAGTAGTATAATAAAATGCTCTATCACATGATGTATGTGTAGATTAGGAATATACATATAGGCAATTCAACTGTACCCAAAAATTGTCAGCACCATAAATAAATTACATGATCAAAATGTTAGCAATAATATAGTATTTAAAAAATAGGACGTACGATTAACCATTAGTGCGTAAAAAACTTTGATCTATTAATCCTAATTGTATTTTCTGGATCTTCTTCAGCTGCGAAACTGTCCGTAACTCTTCATTGATTAAACGAAATACATACATGTTCTGTGCGCCATGTTCTGGAAAGCAGTGTTCAGTAGGTACTGGGACTACTGATTTTAATCTTTTTTGTATTCTCTAGACAAATGTGACACTTAAATATAAAGCCATTTCATGACCTTAGTCAACAACAACCAAATTAGACAATAAATAAATTATCTGCTATACAATCTTATGTGTCCATATTATATGGAAAAATCATCTTTTCTATTTATTGAGATTTCATTTTTATAATCTTAAGTAGTAAATATATTTATATTGGACATTTGGGATATAGTAGCCGACGAAATTCTAAATCTTTCATATCTGACCTATCATTACGAAAGTTCTTCAACAGCTAAGTAAGTATGTCCATAGTCCAAATTCCAAACATCTGTTAAGGCTGGATTCCAGTAGTTGCATTTGCATGTATTTTCCTACTCCACCTTTTCAATCATAACTCGCCTAATTGTTAATCAATCTGGACATATTTAGTCTCAAAA
>JABASH010006735.1:0-10259 GCA_019776445.1 Tomocerus maximus
TGGCGGGTCTAGTTATATGGTATATATTATATAGTCAAAGATTTTATTATATCGGTATAGTATATTTATATGAACGATGCAATTGATTTTCTACAATCTTGTTGGTTACTTAGATTTAATTATCTGATTATTACTTATCGAGTCTTTAGTCAAAGGGCTTAAAGTAATTGATTTCGCCATTTAAATCTTTATTAGTTTACCCTGTAAAGATGTAATAAAAATCACAGACTCGTAATATATGCTATTATCGTATGATTGTATCGCCCCATGTTCATAATATTATCAATGAATGGTTATTCAGTAAATAAAACAATAGATGAACGGAAAATATTAGAAATTGCGAATTTAGTTTTTACTGATTGCATTTTTTGAAAATTTTTAGGAGAGTCTAGCACCAATACACATAGGAACACTTTACTCTCGGGATGAGGTGATTCGTTTTCTTGTCTTCAAAAAAGCTGACATTAATCTTCTAACTGAAGTAATTCGAATACATTCCATTCAGTTGTTTTTCCTCTTTTACATAAATGATTGAATATCATCCACTTTTTTCAGCCTAAGAAACAGAACGTATTGCATTTGGCCTGTTCTCGACCAAGTGGCAACAGCACATCAATACTCAAAGCGTTACTAAATATCGTTCCAAAAGAAACCAAACTTCATAAAGATGCCGTAAGAATTTTCCAATTTGCATTTTCAAAATGAAATTAAGCCAATAATTAGATAAAATTAGATAAAATATATTTATGGGATATTTTTGTTGTCCACAGGACGGCAACATTCCTTTATTCGTTGCTCTGAATTCGGGATCTCGTGGAGGATGTCAAGAGCTTCTCAGCAACTTAGCTCATGAACAAATGCGAGCTCATTCTGGTCCTCATCGGGATACAGCTTTGCATGCAGCAGTTCGAAAAAGGGACCTAGAAATCGCCCGAATTTTTGTGGATTCAAGTGCCAACGTGGACTCCAGAAATGTCAGTTTCATTCATTTCAATGTTTTGATTTCAAATCATTTTTGATATCTTTTAGTTTATTCTGAACATGTAATTCTCACAATATTATATTTCTTTTAAGTTAAGTTAATTTTTTGAAAACGTAAATATTGCCCTCTTCCTGTGCATGAATATTGAATGGAAACTTGGCAACTATGCTGTTACAACTAATTAATGAAATTTGTAAATTGCCAGTAAATTAATTTGTGAAGAGATAAATGGGTCAGGCGAAGGACATTATATAATATATGATTAGTTTGTAAAAACCTTACAATCCTAATACATGTGTCAACATTATTTTAAACCTGTTTAGGGGGATCACCAAACAGCTCTGCATATCGCCTCTGCGCAGGGTGATGAAAGTCTTGCCAAGTTCTTCTATCTTTGTAAAGCTAACCCGAATATTGCGGATAAAGAAGGTAAACTCAGTTTTATTCCATAATTATTTATATAGTAGGTAATTAATTACTAATTAATAGATGCTTTAATAGACAACCGTATAACTTTATTAAATTGATGAGAGGCTTTTAACAGAAAAAAAATGTTAACACGATGCATAAATAGATGAATACTGTGAGTTCAGATTCGTTCAGAGACCGTTTAGAATGGTTTTTAGATTTAGTTTTTTCTTCTGAAATTATGATTTTACATAAATTATAAATGCATCCTAATAAAGTTATTATATGGTTTTATGAATGCTATACTAGAACAAGATAAAAAATATTGAATTATTGGCCTTTTACTCATTTAGATCGAACTCCTATACATTTGGCCGCTCAATTTGGTCATACACCAATTATTGACTTACTCGCTGATAAGTTCAAAGTTTCTGTATTTGAGAGAACAAGGGACGGGAGTACTCTGATGCACATCGCTTCTCTCCATGGCCACCCTGAGACAGCAATGGCTCTTTTTAGAAAAGGAGTTCCTTTACAGATGCCCAATAAGGTCAGCAAATCTCCTTTTTCTCCGTTTTCGATTCGGAGTTTCAGATCTAAAAAAGTTATTAAAGTTGGTTCATGTGTTAAGGGAGGAGCCAGAAGTCTTCATATAGCCGCACGATACGGTCATGCACAAATGATTGCTAAATTGCTGGAAAAGGGCGAAAAGGTGGATGCTGTCACCAATGTAAGAATGATTTCTTCAATTACTACAATAATTTAAGTATAATACTCAGCTTTATATGAAATGCATTTTGTCAAATTAAAGTAAAACTATTTCTGTGGCGGTTGCCAGTTTCTGGTTTTAAATTACACAAAAAGGGTGATAACATTAGCTGATTTTGTAGGAAAATTACACAGCATTGCACATTGGCGTGGAAGCAGGATGGCCGAACGTTGTGGAAACTCTCCTCGGATACGGGGCTGTGGTCCATATTCAAGGTGAGTTGAAGTTAATAATCCAAATAGGCAGTTATATATATCAAGTTAATATCTAGTACGTATTCTTGTAGAATTCAAATATTTTTTTTATCTATCTCCAACTCTTAGTATATGACATTAACCGAAAAACTTAATATCATAATCTGACAATAAATAATTTGGTTATATAGATAAATATATATAACCGTTATTGTTATGTAATTTCCAGGAGGTAAATTGAAAGAGACTCCGCTACATATTGCTTCCCGGGTAGATGACGGTGACAAGTGTGCACAAATGTTACTTAAATCTGGAGCGGATCCGAATATAACCATGGAGAACGGAGAAACCCCTCTGCATGTTGCTGCCCGTCACGGGAGGCTCAGAATTATCAAACTAATTCTTCAAGACGGGGCAGACGTGTCACAAAAATCTAATGTAGGTTTAATAAAATATCTTAATCTCAATAATCGTAACTCATCGTAGTAATTGTTACCTGAATAACAATTACTAAGTCAATATGTAGTTAATTATACACAATAAGGGAACTCAATCACTTTGCAGAGTTGCAAACTCGCTGAATCGCAGATTTTGTAAATCTAAAAACTGATCGCAATTGAAAAGCAGTGTTGGGGTTCAGAAACGCAGTTTCTCGCAATTACACGAAAATATGTTTTGCGATTCAGCGAAAAGTTGCCTGAGTTGCCTAACTGTATTTCCAGTGAGATATAGCTTTAGATAATTTTTATTTGGGATGTTTTTGAAGGAAGGAGAGACGCCATTGCATCTGGCATGTCGACATGGTCACGTGCGGGTTGTTCGAGAGTTGCTTGAGTCAATAAAAAAGGAGCGGGGGAAAGAAGAGGTGACATTGTACATCAACACGGTGACGAAGAAAGGGGAGACGGCTCTTCACTACGCAGCCAAACTGTACAATATCACGGCTACAATCACCCCCCAGTTGTCAGTGTCCTCGATGAACTCCCAGCAGTCGATGACTTCTACTTCCATCACTTCTCTGAACAACGACAGTCCTGCTAAAGCGGCTCTGACTGCAACTGGAAAAGATCCCACCAAAACAACAGTCGACGCCGGAAGAGAAATTGCTAAGATGCTCCTGGATGGCGGAGGTGCCACCAATCAGCAGACTAGAGAAGTACCTCTAAACACTTTGTGATTTTGTCGCATATTTCTATTGTTTCAATTTCTTAATTTTGGGGAAATTCTTTAGACACACGAAACACCGTTTCATTATTGTGCCCGGGAGGGTAACAATGACATTTTAAAGGAAATGCTGTCTCGAATGGCACAAATTGAGAGCCAACGGGCCTTGAACAGACAATCAACCAAAGGCTGGTCACCTCTTCTCACGGCTTGCCACAAGGGACATGTAGACGTCGTCAAAACACTCCTAGAAAACAATGCAAGAGTAGACGTATTCGATCTGGAAGGACGCTCCGGACTTCATTTAGCTGCTGAGTCGGGCTACAAAGTGAGTCCAATTGTCCATTATTAAGTTACGGAGCAGCTTTATGGGAATGCCTAATCTGTCTGTCTATCTGTCCGTAGCACTATAACTCAAGAACGGTTTGAGATAATCAGTTCAAACTTAATTTAGATGTCAATTGTATGATCGAGTTTGAAAATGGGTAAAATCGGACACACTCCCTGACCGGGGGAGGGATTTAAAAACTGAAAATCAGTATAACTTCAGTTCTGTTCATTGTAGAAGGTTGACAATTAGTTCATTCGAATCATCATATGTGGTGGAACAACTTAATTTAAGCCAGTATTGTGTAGAGGTCAAAGGTCAAAAGATATTCGCATATTCTTAATATCAATATTGTTTAGTGCAGACGAACAGACGCCAATGTGGCGCAATAACACAACAACGTATTTACTAAACTGACCATTTTTTTTTGTACTTTTACGAATACTTTCGTAGTTTTACGAATATTTTCGTACTTTTACGAATATTCGTGTTTCTAATCTCTATCACCGCAACTTTTTTACATCCATTTGTACATGGTTTATTTATTTAGTAATTCTCGCCATATTCATTCTAATTCAATTGGAATGAGTAACTGTAACTAAATTTGCATGGCCAGCTGCTTAGATATTTGCTGGTTTATAATAGCGTTTAGTTTTCATTTTTCGAGAAAATGCAAAAAAGAAGTTGTTACAATTTTTAATGTTAATTTCTGTGAAACACAAGCAATTCTTAAATATTTAAAACACTGAGTCCTATAAAATAATGGAATTTAATTAATAGAAAATATCCTATCACCAAAATCAATCAATCCTAATCTATTATTCATATTCATGCCATGAATTTCATGGTTCAGTAAAAACTTTAGCTTCTTTCAACAAAACTTTGTTTATTTGATCCAATAGGAAATTTGTGGGATACTCTTGAAACACAGAGCGTTTATCAACGCAAAGTCTCGAGTCGGTCTCACCGCTTTGCATTTGGCTGCCATGAAAGGATACACCAAACTCTGTCTGTTTCTTATTCAAGATCACGGAGCATACGTCGACGTTGGCACTTTAGTAAGCTCTTAAACGATTTCATCGTATTCAAGTTTCGGCTTAACGATCCGTTATGATTATGATGAATGGGAAGTAATGACATCATATTATTTGTTTCTACAGAAAAAGCAAACACCATTACACATGGCTGCATCAGCGGGACAGATGGAAGTTTGTCGTTTATTGATGGGACTTCGAGCTAATTCGGACGCCACAGACGATGAAGGACAGAAACCAATCCATTTGGCAGCAGAAAACAACCATGCAGATGTTATAAAATTATTCCTTAAGCACCAAAACTCTTTGGTGTCCAGTTCTACAAAAGTAAATTACCAATTGCCATATTATTATCAATATTATTACGACTATTATTAGGAACTACAGGGTATTAGAGTAGATTAGGAATGCCTGAAATAGTGGGTTTTGACTCTTTGTATATAAGTCTTTTAAATTAAATTCAAAATAGAAGGTCAGTTCAGGATTATACTTTAAAAACAGATGTATTAAATGTGTTAGTACATTAAAAATATGCAATTTGATGTCTATTGTCTTAATATTTAAAATATCTAGTAACTGATAATAGTACTTAGTACATACCGACTCTCTTGTATGGTCTAATGGCTGGATTAAATTGGGCATTACTCCACTATAAAATGCTGTTTATTTCATTTCTTAATGCAACTTATAGTCATATCGCAATTTAATTAAATTAGTGAAAGATTTTAATTTCTATTTGTCATGCTAATCAGCCATTCGAGGTTAAGGAATGATGTAGGTTCCTATTAGCGATGTTTTACTTATTGCTCAAAAACATATATACATAGTAAATACACAAAACTATATAGGAATAGTATTTTCTGAGCATTTTTTTTTGCTCATTAATCTCTGAAAACGATATCTTACAGAAAAAAGTGTATCGCTTAAAATATTATATTACTTTATTGAGGGAGGGTACCAAGTCTTTGAATGCATATTGAGGTATCGATACTATTTTTATTGATAAACTCTGATTTGGAAAATTTAGACAGTCTGGTAGAATGTAAATGTTTTTTTTTCTTAGGATGGAAGTACTTGTGCCCATTTGGCAGCACAGCAAGGGTCCATTAAAGTATTAGAGGAACTGATGAAGTTTGACAGGGCGGGAGTAATTTCCGCCCGTAATAGAAGCACAGACGCCACCGCACTTCAATTGGCCGCGGAAGGTGGACACGCAGAGCTGGTCAAATCTCTCATAAGTGCGGGCGCAAGTGCCACAGATGAAAACCGAGTAAGTGCAACTAAATTCTCTGATTTCATTTGAAATTGGTACAATAATTACAATTTTAAAACCAAATCATGAATCAGACATTGGTGAAAGCCGGCACATAGCCAGAAAATTGATTAAGGGGACGTATTGATTAAGACGTGTATCATGTGAAATGTTTTCAGGCTGGTTACGCAGCTGTCCATTTGGCAGCCAAGAACGGCCATACGAATGTCATTGACGCTCTTCGCAGTTCCAATGCCATTAGACTCAGTAGTCGGAAATTAGGATTGACGGCTCTACATATTGCAGCATTTTATGGACAACAGGGTATTGACATACTTATTGACTATCCGTAACAACTCAAATTACTCAAATGACATGGATGGTAAGCAGGCAATGTAACACCCAAAAGATATGAATTAAAACAACCGAAACAACGAATATGTGACTACTGATTGTCAATATGAACTGCTTCGCTGAGCTGTAATCATCAAATGCCCTACTCCGGAACAAGAAGCGGAAGATCAATTTCGTGCAGGTAGATTGCGACAATTGTTTCAGTTGTCTCAATGCCTACGGGCATTGCATTGCCTACTTACCATATCCTGAAAGTTATTTGGGTACTAAAATGAGTTGAAATGGTTTTGTATTTTATTGTTACTGATTTAAATTAATATATATTTAATAATTGGACGTAAGAAATGCTCGACTTTTCAATTATACCATAGAAACTGTTCGGGATTTATTACAATATATGCCAGCGACGACACCGTCAGAGCCTCCTATTTCCAACTCCTCCAGTTTTATCAAAGAATTGGGAACGGAATCCGGACTGACTCCATTACACATGGGCGCATATTCTGGAGAAGAAAACGTCGTCCGTCTTCTTCTCAATGTCCAAGGTGTCCAAGTCGACGCCCCAACAACTAACTTGGTGCAATAAATAAATAATTTCTAATCTATTGATAGAAAATTCGGATGTGTCATTAGTAACATTAAATACGATAATATCTTTTATTGGGCACATTTAAATACAAAATATTTTGATTAGTTTTAGACAACTTTACATTAACTCCGCAATACTATAAATATTAATTTTTATAACTTTAAAAACAAAAATTGAAATATCGGTATTTTAATTATTTTGTGGCACTCTTAGGGTTACAATCCCCTTCATTTGGCATGCCGGGGTGGTCACACAACAGTGGTGGGTCTTCTCCTCAGCAGATCTGTGGAGTTGTTGGAGAGCAAGGATGCGAGTGGGAAGACCAGTTTGCACATTGCATCCATCCACGGCCACAAACAAATGTGTGAAGTTCTGTTGGGTCAGGGAGGAGAAATCGACGCAGTTGACACGGAATTGTGGACGCCACTTCATTGCGCGGCCAAGGCCGGTCATCTCGAAGTGGTGCGTCTCCTCGTGGAAAGCGGAGCTTCTCCACTTGCCAAAACCGCCAAAGGACATTCGCCTATTTGGTTTGCTGCCGCCGAAAATCACAATATCGTGTTGGGTTTCTTAATGAAAAAGGAGCATGACACCTACGGACTGTTGGAGGATGCCGAGGTACATGCAAATATTCTAATGATCATTCAATCGGGCAATAGTTTTGAATTTAATGTCTATTGCATTTTTCAGTTTGTGTACAATTTGACGATTTGTGGCAAAAATTGTGATAATGAACCGCTGAATGAATATATTCTGGCCTCGCCTGCCCCTTTGGACGTGGCCGCCAAATTATCAAACTTTCTTGTGGTAGTTTCCGTTAAGGTAAGTATTTCCTTGCTGCAGAGATTTGTGTTTTAGTCGGAAAATACAGATATATAGAGTTTTTAAGCATGCTGAGATGAATTCATCTATAAATGCTTTGATTAAATGATAAATGTCAAAAATTATAAATTGTCAAGTCCCAATTTATTATAAATTTCAGGAAAAAGAGAGAGCAAAAGACTTATTGGCTGCTTCTAAGCACTGCGAGGTGATGGCAACGGAATTATTGGCACTGGCGTCGGGTGCAGAGACACCGGCTAAAATTCTGGTGGCGGTTGACCGAAAGGGGGTGGAGTTTCTGGACGTGCTGATTGAGAATGAGCAGAAGGAGGTGATCGCCCACACCGTGGTTCAGCGCTATTTGCATGAATTGTGGGTGGGGAGTCTGACGTGGGCGGACTGGAAGAAACTCCTCCTCTTCTTCAGCATGGTCTTCGTGCCCCCCGTGTGGGTCACATTCTCCCTCCCCCTCGGGCACATGTACTACAAAATCCCGATTATCAAATTCATGTCCTACCTCACCTCCCACGTGCATTTGATGATATTATTGTGCCTCATCTGTGTGACTCCGATCCACTCCGTTCTTCCCATCAGACAGAACTTGGTTCCCTATTGGTACGAGTGGATGTTTCTGGCTTGGATGTTGGGGCTCATCGTCGCGGAGATTTCCAATCCATCTGACAAAGGCGGCCTCGGCTGGATCAAACTCACTGTCATCGTCTTCAGTATCATAGCTGTTCTCGTTCACTGCGTGGGATTTGTCGTCCCGAAATCCGACTACGGAGTTCTTCTCTACATCCGAAATCAAATGTTTGGACTGGCCATTCTCCTCGCCGCCGTCCAAATTCTCGATTTCCTTTCCTTTCATTATCTCTTCGGTCCTTGGGCCATCATCATTGGAAATCTTATGAAGGATCTGGCGAGATTTCTTGCCGTCTTGGCCATTTTTATGCTTGGATTCTCGTGTCTCATGTGTTCCCTCAATCTACCTATCTTTGAAAGACCGGAGAACGCTGTGTACAAACAGACGCTTACGAATGGACTTCCTTCTGGCGGTAAGTTACCCCTTTTTCAAAACCCTCAGCATTAATTTTTTGTCAAGGAATATTTTTCTGCTGATTTCGAACTGGTTTGGGCAAATAACCTTTTACAATTTCTGAGTAAAAATCTTGTAGTCAAGAGAATATAATTAACATAATATGTCTCAAAATGGGAAACAATGAAAATTATACCTGAAATTTTGGCAAAGTTGTTTAGTCTTTTCAATCAAAATGGTAAACGTGAAGGCCATTCGATTCAAAATTTTGGGAAACTTTTACCTTTAAGAGCCGAAAAACAAAAGTCTATTCAAAAAAATGTACGAATTTTGCGTATTTTCCTTGAAAAAAAATCAAAAAATGAATACTAAACTTCAGAAATAGCCCAAATATGACTTATATGATGTTTTGACAAAATTCGTTTTGAATCCTGCGGTCATGAAATGGTGACATATGAAGTTGGCAGAGCTATAAGCTGAAAGGATAAAAATATGATCTATCCTATCTACCTTTCCGGGCTATGGTTATGACCATGGATCAAAGCCTATAATGTCCTTACCAGACATACATGCAGACAGATCCCCTGAATTTCATTACGAGAAAGTTATCTAAGATTCAGTCAAATCCGGTTAGAACAATTTTGTGTGGGCTTGCCCACAATGTCTTCCTCATTTCCTGACGCTTATTTAGGTTACCCGTTCGTAAGGTACATATATAAACAAGCCAGTTTATTCCAAGGACAAAATGTGATTACATGCAAAGAATAACCCGCAGAGACAAACTGGAACTGGAATGTAATGTTCTATTCATATATAATATTATGTTCTTAAAGCTAACGTGGCTTGGCAGTCTATAGCGTGATATCCTTTGATAGAGTATGGCCTATAGTGTACCATGAAAGTTGTGTCTGTTGCGGACTAAAAAACAGTTTGAACCAAAGATTGGTCTGGCCTAAGATAACTTGTATCGAAGTTTCTGGGTAGAAATCATTTCTTTCATTTGTTCATTTACATCTGAGATGGATTCTTGAGAAAAATGAATTTCAAAAGATTTTAAACGAAGAGATTGCAAACGGAAGTTTCAAAGAAGTATATCTGAAATTAATTGAAAACAGGCCAAGACAACCTAAGTTTTCAATAAATCAGATAAGAGATCCCTAGGCCCATTGTTATTTTAAGTGTGACGTCATAACTGCTAAGCAACATAATCATACTATCTCTCCCATCCCAAATCAAGCCGGGAGCGCCAGCCCGTTTTTTGAAGTTGCGACATAGCAACGTTACCCATCTGAGCTTTCTACCTGAAAGCGGAGCATTTAAGAATCAA
>JABASH010006736.1:0-10258 GCA_019776445.1 Tomocerus maximus
TTATTTCTATTCTTGTTATCACTATTCTTCTAAATCTGGATTTCAAATGATATCCCAGATTCTAGATATCCAGCTTAATTACCTACCATTTCTGTAGCTAATAAAGCTGTTAACTACTTTAACATGAGAACATGACTATGACATGACCATGCTATGACTGATGGGTTAGATGTATAGGGGGGATAATATATTAGCGTGGATCATTCCCAAAACTCTTCTTTCATCGGTGTGTGCGTTTCGGCTATATTAAACAATTGTAATTTAATAGCGTTACAAGTTTTTTGAAATATTTTATTTATTCAAAAAATTTCTTCATATTAATACTGAACAATGCCACCTATTTCAATTTGACAATTTATTATGATAATCGTAAAGATAGCAATGCTGAAAAGATTTCCTAAATAACAGTCAGGTACATACGTGTAGTATAGCGATATTGCTTGTAATGTTATAATTCATCAAGATTTTAGCAAATAACAGTGGTTTCTTGAAGGAAGGTAAAATTATGGAATTAAAAGATTTACAGCAAAATCCAGAAGACATTTCAAAAGACGAGTGGGACTTCCATTGTTAACCTGAAATCATGAGAGAGTTCATTTAAATCATCATTTAAGTTAAATAAATACAGCTAAATACACTCTGCCTCCGTCATGATTTAGGTTTTGATGTTCTGGAAATGATGTTAATTAGCTTACTAAAGCTTAGCGCCCATAGCCGCCGTAACCAAATCCGCCGCCGTAGCCGCCATACCCACCGAATCGACGTCCGTATCCGCCTATTAAGAGAAGGAGAGAGTAGTTAAACAATTTCAATCAAAATTGATTCATCTGAAAATGATTCAGCCGAATAAAGTTTAGTATTACCGAATCCTCGTCTTCGGAATCCACCACCATAGCCTCCATACCCACCGTAGCCTCCGAAAAACTGTCTCTTTTGTCTTATTTTGCCAGCTTTATCATTTATGAGGTCAGAAAATATTTTAATTTCACAAAATTATCATAAAAATTGGGAAAGGTTAACAGAGAATATGACATTGAATACTTACCGTCAGATGATGGTTCAGCAGATTTCAATAATTCCGAAGCATCCGATTCAGGATTCAAAGCTTGCCCAAAACTTTCCTGTAGTAAAGAAGATTCGGCAAACGGTGATTGCTCTTCAGCACTGCACACAACAGCAGCAATGCAGACTAAACCGGCAATGATTACCAAATAATTCATGACTTGGCTGTGGAAATTTTTTGGATGAATCTGTCTTCAAATGACCGTAATGTTATTTGACAGCTACGAAAAGCAGAGTGAGAAGTCTAGCCAAATCGTCTGCCATTTATACCCTGAGGAGTCGTGACTACGAAAGGAAGATGCAACGAGGGCAAAAAATATTTCCAGCTAAATGAGTCAACGTGTCATGTATGAAATATTATAGTGTATTTTCCACCAGGAGAGCACAAAAAGTGCCAAGCCGAAAATAATGCTATCCCAGATCCTTATATGCGATACGAGTAATTGGTACCTATTTATTGTGATTGCAAATTTTACATGCCTTTTTGCATAGGTAGTTTAGTCATGTCACATTCAATAGGGTTTAAGATGAACTGGACAAAGCTGGATTAAAACTGCGCAATCATTGTCAGCGTAATAAACTCAGCTTCCAAGAATTAATGTGTCTGTGAAATCCCTTTCTCGCAAGAACTGAAGGGATCACATTTTACTCTGAAAATAAGAAACTATTTATTTAATGGAATAATATATACAGATTACTATCCTATATACAAAAATACTTACAAAAAATCGAATCAGCCTCTTTGTAACTTTTTACCAATCTATACAGAAACCTAGCTTAAATGTTTACAAAATACTGTCTCTAACTTCTATTACTCTGTACAAATTGGAAATATTAGTCAGGAATTCGCCCCGAACTCCAAAATCTGCCAATCATTTTAAGTAGCTTAAGAACAAAATCTGAAAGCATTCCTTCACTGGCTGGGGTTTTTGGATGACCAAGCATGGCAGGATTAGGTCTGAAGAATTCATGCCTCCCTTTGCTTGCCATTGCAATCACTCGATTAATCCACGGTTTATAATAAGCCATTCGCATGTAGACACCTGCAGAAGGAGTTACCAATAATTACTTTGGCATTTAAATTTGTAATTATGATCGTTGCAGATAATAAATAATATTTACCGGGTTGATTAGGCAAAGCACATTTAATTCCATGAGACACTGTTCCTGCTAATACCCACTGCCCACTCGCACGCTGTAATTGCAATCCCCCTCCGCTATCCCCACCGCAAGAATCCTGGAAAATTTCCAAGCAATTTATATCACACTTGGGGACAACTAAGAAAAAACTCTTGGGCTACCTAATCTAATTTAATCCAAATAGTGCACGTGCTAATATTATGCAAAAGTATGATAGGTACCTTGCGACCATGAGCGTATCCAGCGCAAATGAAGCTGTCTCTAATTGGTTTGGGATTCCCTGATGCAGCGAACATTTGCTGACAATCTTCGTTTTCAAGAACTGGAACGTCCACCTCGTGCAAGTTTAATGGCCTCTCTCCATCTAAGCCATACATATACATAGTATGGTATTACTCGATGGAATTTATTCGGGGAGAATATAATTTGAATAAAAAGTATCTACCGTGTCGCAGCAGTCCCATCCCGGTCACGATTGCCTTCTTCCCTTCAAATACTTCATTAGAATTTGGCATGCAAATTGGGACTATATGTGGCTGATACTCAACTGGTCTTTCTAACTCTACGATAGCAATATCATTATCGTAAGTTTTTGGGTTGAACCTTGGATGTGTTATAAATCGACGAACATTCATGATGTTGGCTGAAGAGTCGGTTTCTGTGTTGGTAACTCCTAATGCCACGGTCAAAGTTCCTCCGGCTAATTTCACAAAAAAAATCAATCAAATAGAAAGTATTCGTAACAATTACTAATCTTAATCATGGTATGTTCTTTAACACTAATTATAGCTAAATATTTACTTGTAGGTTTGCAGTGTCCAGCTGTTAAGACAAATCTGTGAGAAATGAGCACTCCGCCACACTTCACTTTAGAAAAGATTCCCCACCACGTCGTTTCCTTGATTAAAGCGTGCCACGGCCAAGCTCCAAATTTCGATGGAGTCCCACCTACTATTCGGCCCGATTTCACTAATGGTCGTATGCCACAATCTACGATAAGCATATGCAACAAACATTATGTATGCAGGTAATTAGGCTAACTACAATGTGAATGTTTCTTTTCTGTATCATTCAAGGTGGTAACCTTTTTTAAAGTCCCAGATCTTTTCCGTAGAATTCTTTTTAGAAGGCTTTTTCAGTACAGTCGACAATTTTGAATCAGCACCCTTAGTGGGAGAAGTGTCCTTCCCACTTGAAGATGATTGCAATTTGTTCAATGAGTCATCTATTGGTGTACCATCCAAACTCTCAGCAAGACTTTGAACAACCTGTCAAATAGTGTTATTAGCGTAAGTGTACCGATATTACAATTTTAGATTCCTGAAATTGGTTGACGTGTTTTTCATGAGTACATGGTATACCTGATTAATAAAATCGTCGATATCAGTTTCGAGTTCATCCTCAGAAAGAGAAAAATTAATTGAAGATTTGTCAGTTGTGGGTGAGTGTTTCCTTGTTGGTGTTATGTAAAACGTCGGTATTTCTGTGGTCCCCCTTTTCTTTGAAGGCTTCTCCTTTTTGATTTTCTTGGTGGTTGTCCCAGGAGTCGGAGTTCTCTCTGTTGTTGTGCGTTTCGTAGAAGGAATTTCCGTCGTAGTGGTCGTGGACTGCCGTTTGCTAGAAGCTTTCTTCTTGTGTTTTCTTCTCTTAGATTTGTGAGTTGGTCTTGCGGTGGTTGTCGTCGTAGTGGTGGTCGTCGTCGTAACTGTTGGAGCAGTTGTTGTGGTTGCTACCGTTGTTGAAGAAGCTACACTTTCAGTTGAACTTGATATGGTCGAAAAGGTCAAGGGGATCGGCGTGGTCTTATTGTCCGTTGTATTAGATTCCGCTGCAATTTCATGTGATCTTTCTGAACTGGAAGATTGAGAATCATCTTCATCGCTAAAGAAAGAGTCGGAGTTATTTGAATCAACCTCAATACTATTGCTAGGTTCATGACTATTCTCATTGTTTTCCGTGTGGGCATCAAATGTTTCAGTATTTTCCTGCGAAACTGACATTAACGTTGTTTCATCTGCTCCTGGATTTATATTAACTCCTGAATATTTTTCAGGTACTTCTATTCTTCCATTGTCTACCTTATTCGTAGTTGAAATCTCAGTTGTGGTTGTAGATGTCGTAGTAGGTGCAGTCGTAGTTGTTGTCGTTGTCGGGATAGTAGTAGTCGTTGATATTAATGTTGGTGCTGCTGTTGTCTGTATCGTTGTTGTGCTTGTGATGATTATCGTTGATTTAGGTGTCATTTCCGTTGTTGATGGCTCAGAAGTTGTTGAGGGTTCAGTAGTTTTCATCATCGTAGTAGATTTAGCAGTTGTTGTAGTTGTCGTTTTCACAGAAGTTTTCATTGTCGAAGTGGAGGTTATTACGGATTTGACAGTCGTCTTGTTATTTAAGCCAAGTGTAGGAGCAGTAGGTGCCGTATTCTTTGTAGGCTTTTTTGTGGTTTTCATGGTTGTCGGATTCGTTCTGTGATTCTTTGTTACATTGTTAGTGCTAGAAGCAGATGCTGAATGTTTCTTCTTGTCTTTGTTTGCCAAATTGGGAGCAGTTTTACGTTTATTGTTCGCTTTTGCTTTAGTGCTACTACTGGTATACTTTTCCGTTGAGCTTGACTGGATTTTTCCGTTGTGTTTTTTTGTCGTGGACGAAGTGGGTTTCGTGCGTTTTTTAACAGAGGATGAACTCTTATTATTAACACCACTGTTCACTTTGATTGAGCTTGTTCCATTTTTTGCCTTCGTTGAAGCTCGTACAGTTGTCTTTTGGCTGAAAGGACGAGTTGTTGTCGAAGAAAAAGCAACAGTAGGACTTACAGTTGTGTTAAGTGACTGGGTTGTCTGCGTAGATGCATTATTTGCACTTGCTTCAGAATTTACTGCCGTGGAATTTGTATCAGTATTGTTATTAGGACTGGTATTTGGAATAGTAGTTGAACTGTTTGATAAGACAGTCATCTCTGTGGTTGTACTAGTGACACTTAACCCGTATGTTGGATCATGACAACAAGCTCCCATTAGGTACTGGTTAAAGCAGGAGCCGATTATTGTCCCATTTTTCTCTTTGCACTCCAAACTTAGCATACAAACCCCTGTGATGTTCTCGTATCGAGGTGAGACACAATACAGTGGAACGATTTTCAGTTTTGAACTCTTTTCTGAAAAAATATGTAGAATCAGACATTTATTTTGATGGTCAATAGAAACTTTATTGATTACACAAGTAGTCCCTTAAGACTGTGCTCACAATTTTAGTTCAAATATATTAAATCAGGTTCAATTGACAAATGCTAAGTGCCATTACATAATACTATCGTCAATACATTTGGGACAATGACAAAAATATTTGTTTCCCAAATACTGTACTCTGTCATTATACTGAATTAAAAAGTAATCAGATAAAGAGAGATAAAGATCAAGATGGCAAAAAGAACCGTTTGTCAATGTCAATTATGCGCCATGATTTATTACAATCATACACTAAGAGACAATCTGAAGAAGCTGCGTGTTACTTAATCCATTCAATTCATTGATAGCACAAGATATCCCAAATGAAGTTATTACAATTTAGCTAAGAATTTCAATTTACATGCTTATATGTAAATTCTTAGTAAGAATTCCTGATGCCTATTTATAAGAATGATGTCAATCTGTTGGTTTATAGCATACTAAAGATATTAGATAAGAAAGAAGCTAGAACGGCTCTAATTAATCTTGTAGCGTCTCAAGTCTCAGCTTCAAACTTGAATTGGTTACAAACATTTCATTGATAAAATTCTCAAGTGCAGACACATATTATTAAAGGTATGTAACAACTAGATGCATAGCATACAAATTCTTTGTAGCAAATAAAAATGCAATATGCAATCTATGCAAATGGTATTATAAAGATGGACACCCAAGGTATGTGCTGTAAGTTAGTGATGTTTTCAATAAATCTTAGTATATAAGATAGTATTTAGATGCTATGATTAAGGCTATGCGATAGTTATTCGTAGCAGAGAATAACGAAGACACCTGTTGCATCTGTACCGTGTCTAACATTGTTGGTCTATCCAGTTGAATTGAATGAAAGGCTAAAGAATTGCTATTACTTATGCATTAATGTTACATTGCACTGAATAAGCGATAATTGGTAATGTGTGCATTAATATTATTTTAAGTATACTCCGTATACTTTTCAATACAGTCTTATATAGCATTCAGTGTAGGGGTGTTTTGTAATTGGTAGAACTGGAAAAATTCAATTTTAAATGTAATACTACTGTTGTGGTGAGCGAGACAGATAACAAAGTTTGTATTCTACTACTCTAGAGCTACAGGTGAGTAATTATCCTACATATATTATTTGTTGTACGTAGATAGAAAAGTGATAGGTGAGTTGCATGTGAAGCCACCATCAATGGCCTAAAGGTCTGTTTCTTCTTCGCCAGGTATGCTAATGCATGTAAAATGGACAGAGGAAGATCAACTTCATATCACAATAGAACAGTTCAACAGTAAGTAAAATGCCCACTGCAAAATACACAGTACTTGATAATGTGTTGTTATGCTAAACCGGTTCCCTCTTAGACTTACTGACTGACTTGAGTAAGCTGAGTGAGGGTAAGCACCTTGGCAAATCATACGGCAAATTCTGCTAGAATAACGGAAATCGTATCTATCGGACAAATTGCTCCCACAGACTCACATACTACTTAGGTACACTCTTACTCAACAAATTTTATGACACAATTCATACAATTCTCAATATCTAAGTCAAACAAACAAAGGTAACTGATAACCAAATGACATTTTGAAAAATATACGTTACTTACTGTTAATAATGTTGATCATGCATAGTGAATAGTGGGAGGAGTAGGATAGTAGTATTTGCAGGTACGGTAATGATAAGTTAAATCAAACCTGAGGCTATAAATTGCAAAGATTAGTGAAATTCTTACCATTATTTAGATTATTTATATTGAGCAGGTGAACTAATGGAATAATGCTTAAAAGCACTATACCAGTGTTGCTTCTCCGAACATACATTGTAAATGTGGACTAAAATGCGATACACTAAAGTGAAGTAGCTAAGATATTATGAGAATGAGTATAGGTATGTAAACTTAAAGTGTATCTTTGACAAACTACATTCTGCTATTCTCAAGATTAGATAATAAGGAATTAATCTGTCTATTATTTTAACAAAGGCAGTTACTGCATACTACATATTTACTTGATTGTTCAATACAGAAAATTACATAAATTTCGTCACTTGTTCTATGTTCCTTGATCTGTAAAGTCCAAAACTCATCACTTCAATCACCGTTTACACTTCACAAAAAAGATAATTTCACTGATGGAACGGGGAAATTGATTTTGTCCAAAATCTCACGTACTTGAAAAGGGTACTTTGAATCGTGACCTTTCCTTCTTTTAACAATGGAGTTTCTTTTACAATAACAATGCTGATTTGTCCGAGTTATTGCGTAGTATTGTATGACCTAACTCTTGTGGTGCTACAAATGAGACAGGCGACCGAAAGAACACTAAAGTGGTTGCACGGAAGTACAGGGATGTTTTAGTCATTTGTACGATGCAAAATATTAGTGTCTAGTACGAAGCCGGTTTAACCAGACAGATGAACAGCAAGCAACCTACAACTCGAGACTCTTTACTTGGGTTAAGTTATGCCATCAGCTATTTATTTTCAATGCTCAATCCAACAGTTAACATGTGTTCAATGTTCAATCTAAGCAACATTACATACAACGTGTACCTTTCGGTAGAAAATGTATTTAGTACCCATATCATTAAAGTACCTTTTCAATTTCATAATAAACGTTAACATGCTAGTACGAGTAGTACATAGGAGATTGTGCAAATGGGGCAAAGACCAAAATTAAACCTTAGTAATTTAGTAAACACAGGATAATTAGAAAAATGTATCATCAGAAGAGCTCATGCAGACGATTATGAATAAATATGAGTTTATTTTATTCTTTTTCTATGCATAAAATAAACTGTTTACAAAATGTACACAAAACTTAACAGTAGGACATTCTCTAGAATCATCCCTTCACAATGAGTACACCAATTGAATTCGAATCTTATAGTAAGTAACAAGATATTATAAGAGCTTGATTAAGTTTCTGACACATTTGATTTAGCTATATACTTTTAAATCACATTTGTTAGTTTAGCTCGTTTGACTTTGTTCGCAAGAAATTCAGAGACAGTTCCGAAGTTGGTTTCTTGCCACTTGATGTTCGATGTAGTTCGTTCTAATGCTTGTTTTAAAGACATGCTCACTGCCCCCAAATTATCTTTGTGCTTTTGTTGAAATGCTTCGAGCTGTAATGGTAATGATTACATACACTTATTAATTTCAAATGCTTACTTTTGTACAAAGTACTGTCCCAATTGATATCTACAGGATATTTTCCTTGGGGAGTCAGAATACTGTACTCCATACTCAAATACAGATATGCATTACATGACAATAGATAGCTTACTTTTAAAAGATCAAATTCCGAGTTGAATTGCTTAGACAGGTAAGTAAACACGCTCCCGAAGGACCTCAAACCTGCTGAGCCAAAGCTGCAAAAAAGTTGTTGGAACAAAACAATTATATACGAGAATACGAGATGAATAGTTTATATTAGTCTGTTGTAGTATAATAATGACCAACTCACTAAGTATGTATATCCTGCCACTTATCTACAAGGAAAGTCAATGCAAGTTCACATCCGATCTCATTTCCAGCAACGGCTCGGAAAACACGGACACCATCTTGCTTTCGGATTCCCGAGTTCGGAGTCATTGCCAAGTCCAAATATCTATTAATATGAATCCCCATCAGAGTCAGATAAACTGAGTTTTTAATTCAAATTGACATGCATAAATATTGATATAAATCCCACCTGTTCAACAACCAACTCTGTCTCGTACATCCCAGGGCGGATAAGATGACATTCTTTTCATGTGCGACATTTGACTCAAGATATTTACTCCAAAGGAATTCCCACTCCTCTTCATGACCCAGACGAATTACTGTACAGTACACACTTTGGCGAACGTTCTTTGGTATTCTACATAACATAAAAATACTAACTAGTAAACATTCTACTATATACATTAGAATTCGTCTGCATTTAATTGTTAAAATTTTACGGGTTATCGTCTGAGTTATTTGTCAGCATCCAGGATTTGAATAATTGTTTGGCTTGATTCACACAGTCTTTGTGATCAACACTACATGCAGTGCCTATTATATTAACTCTATGTTCAATTTGCGGTAAAGTTTCTTCCGGCTTTTCGAAAAACCCGATCCGTTCGTATTGATCATTGACTAAGATCCTTACATACGCCTATAAAATGTGTCAAATATTTATGGTATTTATACTGCAAACTGATATTTATAAAAGAAATGCCGTAAATCAACCTTGTAAGTTCCGTAAACATGGGTTCTTCGAAGACGATTCTTAATGTAGTTAGAAGAGTCTCTGAATGCTTCCCAAGGAATGTGTTCATTGTCATGCCGAATGTACTCCGTGAGTGCCAGAGCATCACCATAGGACAGTAGAGACGCTTGTGCCAAGCTCAGAGCATCGTTTAATATTTGGGCTCGATTAATAGTTGGGATTGCATGGAAATCCTTGACCAATTGCTCCTGTATAAGTCTCCAATTTGTCATATCGTAGTTCACTCGGTAAAATCCTGTTTGTTGTGGATTCACAATAAACCATTCATTTGCCTTGGCTGGAATTTCTTTAGTAGTCGATCTTTCGCTGAGCCAAAATGAAGGTTTTGTTTCTGTAAAGTTCGGATTGTACGAATTGGAAGCGTATGAAATAGGAGTCCACCACAACGTCGAATCTTCCGAATTGTTGACACCAAGCAGCTTGAATTTGTTCTTTGTATCAAAAAGAAATAGTTAGCTGACATGGTTTAAATTAGTGTTGCACTTCCAAGATAATTTTATCACGAAACAATTATTATTATCCATTTCTTATTACCTGAGTAAATACTGCAGTGTTTGATTCATAGTTCCTGTCAACGTTTACAACTGGGAATCC
>JABASH010006737.1:0-10258 GCA_019776445.1 Tomocerus maximus
TACAATTCATATATTATATCCGTATAAATATACAATTAATATATTATATCCGTATAAATATACAATTAATATATTATATCCGTATAAATATACAATTATACATATTCATGTACATGCACAAAAAGAGTTGTTAAAATGTGTATCGTTTGTACGAGTAGCCAACGAGTATCGAAAAAATGCACGAAAATATTTATTACTAGTATGTAGGTGTTATATGTAGATTCAGGTACCTCACTAGAAAGAAAGTTGGGGTACCTACCTAGTCGTGCCATGACAAATGACTTGTCAGTCGTTGGCGAAGTAATCAAATGACTTTTTAAGTCACACTCTATGAAACCATTTTTATTGGTGAGTCCTAATATCATAGGAATTTTAACAAACCATATTATTGCGAACGAGTGCAACAACGCATTTGGAGCAGAGGTGACTAAGTGAGTACAGAAAGCTCTCTCTTATCTCGTTTTCTCATTCCAATTCAAATCTTCTAAATAAATGGAGAAAGTAAGTACCTTGTTATATGAACGCGTCTATCTGTAACACGGCGTCTCACTTATGAGGAATGACTCAATAAATTGAAATATTATATTAGTCAGCCCTACACAAAATATGAAACTTGATTACCCACCGTTACTTTATATTATTTGGAGTACCTAAGTGACATTTTTATGTCACTGCATTTATGCTTTCCTTATACAGCCGAATTAATGCTATGAGCCTGCACCATTAGAAATAAGCACACTACTAATAGTACCTGTATATTCTCTGTCGTTTCCTATTGTTGGCTAAAAAGGGAGAATTACTCGGTGGAAATGCTTAAAAAGAGTTTTCCGTGTAATGTGATTTAACTGCATTACACTTGACACCACACAGCTCACTACTATTTTATATGTTTATACCTCTGTGCTCCAAATTCACGTCAAGTCTCATTTATCTTTCTGCCCAATGGAAAGAGTCAAAATTTGATGCTAATACTATAAAAGACCAAAAGCGACAGGCTAAATTAGACACAGCTGTAGGGAAGGGAGCAAGTTCTATGCAGACACGTCAGACTCCAAGCGATGAAAATGAAATGAAGGCCAATCCAAGAAACGGCGAAACTGTCTCCGTGGAAAGTGCAAGAAAATCCATAATATAACTGGAGACTATAGAGGACTAATAATAGTAATAGTAATGCCATTCTACTTCCAGGAAATAGGAAAGTCTTAGCCAACTGGGCCTTCCCAAGTCACAGTGCGTCTAAATGTTGAAATTTTATGAGTGTGAACATAAGTGCAAGTTATTATTGCTTGCCTAACCTAAGTAACTCAAGTGGAGGAGAACATAAGCTGTGCATTCTATCCAATCCACTAAATATCCACTTGAATCCTCCATGAGGACTTGTTATTCAACATCTACTACTCTACCCCTGTTTAGCCTTATTTGCAAAGCTATGTAGTTAAGGCGGCTATTATTAACACTAGCGAAACATGCAAATTCTAATTCAAGAATAACTATCATCATAATGGATGTGAGCATACATACTACTTCTAATTAGGACGCCCTTAAATTTTCCATGATTTGGGCAACTCAAACTTAACCGCCATTTTCATCTACTGGGCGACAGCCAATAACACTGAGGACCTGCGGGGAAATCAGAGGGAAACATATTTCAATAATTATACCCAGCGTTTTAAGATTTTTAAAACCTATATTGAAGCATGTTTTCGGGCATTGGTATTTCAACATCAGTCAGGTCCTCGACTTATGTCTATGCATTTCTGCCACTTACATACCTTCAAGACCCTGGCCTTTAAATTTTTTAAATTCTATCCAAAATGAGCTCAAATTAAGGCATGAACATACAGCTCCCTGCTTTTACAGGTGGCGAACCAAAACTCCAACCATGAGCATTATTTTCGGCTCCCTGGGGGAACGTCCCTGACAAATGTATACAGGAAACATGTTAGTCTTCATTCCAGATATTAAAGAGTGAATTATTCAACTTCTGTTACTTCCATAGCACTTTTTGCAAATTAATGTATTTTAAAGATACCTAGTCAACATAATTTTATGCATGTGTGCCCGTTTCAAACAAATATCTTTTGCAAAAAAATATATGATTTTGAGACTAATGATTCCGAGACTATACTTTCGGTTGTTCGTTTGTTCTCTAACATAAAGGAACAGAGTATGTAATTTGACATCAAAGGTCAGAAACTTTTCCAAAAACTTTTAAAATTTTGATTGACGTTTCTAACAAACAGAAACATATTTCATGTAGCATTACATTTGATTGGTTAGTTTAAATGAGCTGAGTGAGTGAAAGAAAATATTTGAAAAAGTGGCATCTCCGAGTTGGCAAATTCTGACTGGTCGGGTATAATGATGGAATGAGGATATAAAGTACTTAGTACTATAAAGCAATGTACAGCGCTAGAATGGGGTTTCATTTCTCTTGTGTCTGGTGCACTTGGCTATTTCGCCCATCTTTATGTCCTATTCGTAATCATTATCATTCCTCCTCCAGCAAAAGGTACGGTGCACTCGAGTTCCATTCTACTCTTTTGAGAATTGAAAAGGTTTCCTATTCTGTCTTACGGAAAGTCGGATAGTAGCTATTTCATTTTTCTCTTCCTCAATGACAATGGAAATTATATTGTGTTGGGATGTAGTACATTACGCAAAGTACCTCTTACCTCATAACTTGTTAGTCATAAATGTTCACCTACAGATATTCTACCGAGTACAATGTATCATCTCCCAACTTTATTCCCTTTCTCACACATGAATTTAAAAGCATAGCTCAGCCACTTACTTAATATACAGTCTACACTCTCTGAAATAGAAATAAGAAAGAGTTCTTGGCTTTGGTTACGAAATTACAACGGACGTAAGCATACCCATACACTCGTACCTATTTCCAGGAAGCTTTTCATCATCCCATTCCTATCGAAGCTTAAACTGGCTGTGAACTTACGTAAGTACATACTGGGTCTTTCAACCCTAATTTACACTGTACACAACGTTAAGTATTCCAATGGAGAAAATATCACCATTGTATAATATCAGTACAGATGTGATAATTGAAATCTTGCATCACGTACCTAACAATTTCAATTGAGAATAAGGAACATTTATCAGTTCCCTGGTTAAATAAAATTAATGAATTTTTTATTGCATTTATTTATATAAGAATGCTTGAAACATTCCTTTGGAATTTTCTGCTTGGGAGGTTTCTGAACATTGGAGTCTCCGTTTCTGAGCTCTGTCTATATACACGAGGAAGATAATCAATATAAATAGCAGTAAATCAGAGTCGGTACTATTATTCTTCATAACCATTAAATACATAGAAGACGATGATATCGAGAAATGTTTTCTGTTTCCCTACCACCTCACCCTATAAGTTCTATTCGGCGCAACATTTTATCTTTTTTGCACTGCATAACCCACTTTGACGCAGTTTATTATTATCTAGTAAACTGTGGAGGTCGGTCATTAAATATCAGCAATTGTCCCATCAAATATTGAATCTGGGCCAATTCCAATCCTACAGCGACTACTCAGCCACTTAGGATTATTATCTGTCTGTAATAGGTTAACGAATGTTGAATGTTTTCAGATGTGATCTTTATAAATACTTTAGGGAAATGTAAACATAACATAATATATTCTATGTACATAGAGTTAGTGCACTTTGTGCAGAGTTATAATAGATGAGTGGAAAAGAGGGTAACAAATAACGAGAGAGTAATTTGTCTACTTCTGCTGTAAATCCAAAACTTTCTATGACTTACTATCGTTAGGGCAAATGATGAAAGTGTTAACATCAAAGATAAAATTAGATGCGTAGTTGTGCTGCACTAGAAGATGTATTTATAAAAGTTCTCTTTTATAAACTCTCATAAGCTACGAACTTTTTTAACAGAAAGTAATGAAAAAATAGATGCGGAGTTCGCATTATGTATAATGATGGTATCACTAGTTATGAAGATGCATATTTATTTCTACCAACATTTTATATCAGACACTATTAACGAAATTAAAGTTTCCATCTACAAAATTAAAGATATTTTACGCGTCAGTTTACATTTCCACAATTTTACATGTGTGTTGTGCACATTTTAGAGATTAAAAGAGTTATCCAAGGAAAATTTTGAAATTATCTAACTCTGAGTGTATATGTTCGTGTAAAATATGAATTTTTCATCGATCTCCTACGATTGAATAGAAATGATAGTAGCAGTGCCGAAAGCAATTGAGAAAGAAGATTGGGGAGCTGTCAGACTAGGCATCCTAATTTATAGTAATCCATAGAAAACCGTCGTTTGGTACAATGGTCAACCTTAGATTAGGCTCCCACACCTACATTTGGAGATTTTTATTTGGCGACTTTACATGGATATCATCCCAGTGGTAGGATGATCAGCAGTAAAGGATCCTTAAGACATGTGGATAAAGTAGGATGAGTCCACATGTGTAGTTTAAGGAGGATTTCTGACGTGGGCTTCCCCAATCTATGAACAATTGTCGTCCCATTAATTTCCTGACGAGATTCAGTTTCTAGTAAGAAGTGGATAGGCATGTCTTGTGCTCGAGTATATTAACCCAGTATGAAAGGGAAATAGCCAGTAAAGAATTTTTATTGACAGTGTAAAAGAAAGGAGGCCGACATAACCGTTTGAGTTTAACTCATTCAGCTTGGCAACTTACTGAAGTATCCTTAACTACTGCAATATCTCTCGGTTGCTAATATTTTAGTAGGCACTACACTCACTCAGACAAAGAACAAGGCACTTAGACTCAAACTACAGATCTTTACAACATCTTTACCGGGCATCAATGTAATGGTGGGCTAAACCAAATAGTTCTGCAACTACAATAATGAATCGCCTGCATAGTGGAAATGGTGAAAAGTGAAATTCATTAATTCTTCATGCCGGCTTAGCTCCCTTACGCTATTACTACACTTTGTATTATTTACGACAGCTAAATACTTTCCTCGAGCCCTATAGTGAGGGAGTCGCCGCTAGGTTCTGCATCATAAAGCGCGAGAGGAATTCCGTGCACGAGAGAAAACTGTCTTGGTAGACGCAGTATAACACTATATGTACATAGTGCCCGGTGTTTAATCTCTGTGTCGGGCAGAGTTAATAATAACAGCATGAAATTTTAAATGAGAAAATTAGAGGAATTCCGCCCTTCAATTATTTTTATGTATTTGATTTTCTGCACGGCGCTCTCAGCTCTGTTGATCTTATTTACATACAAATAGGTTGAAATGAACCGAAATATATCCTTTCGTACCACACACACACGGAAATACTTGGAAAAGGACGTCATGCATTCTTCTGATGTATGTATGTACTTAACTAGACGTGATCCTTGTGACTAGAGTCACAGTTTGGACTATTGAATAATGCACAGGGCATTAGTAGACTCCTGCATTAGGTTCATATCGATAAAAGTCCATGCTTTTCCATTTGCAGAAGAAAGGATCACACTGAGTGTAAATGAGCTAGTTTCATGTTCCATTGGTCTCAAAAAGTCCGACAATTTCCTTCAGCTACAAACGCTAAAAACAGTCCTTTTCCCCCGGCTTTCCGCACAAACGTCACCGTGCAGTGTGTGCAACCAATTGAGTAAATATTCAATTTTATTGTCTTTTACACGAACGTTCCTGAGGCCAGTGTACCTGGCAGAAAGAGAGTCAGCTTTCTCCAGGTGTTATTTCCGTCGTTCCTTTCGTCCTGTGACCAATTCCGAGTTGACTTAGCCAATGTTATCAAGTAACAGAGTCAACCCATAGCTTTCTCTTTTCCTCCCTCCCTGGAGATTTTGGAGCAGGTAGATAAAAGCCAGATCAGTCTGCAGTTCTACAGACGATGTAATTTCCAGTTTTGAAAACCCATCCTATCAATATATTATGTATCGAGCTACCAAAACCCTTTCTTTTTTCACGGCTGCACTTACAAACACAACCTGCACAAAGACGTCTAACTTATCTATTTTTCACTAAAACTAAGTAAGCCAAAGAAAATCGTAGCTCTTCTTCCAAACGATATTGCGTCATGAGAAAAGACCAAACTTATTTACTACTCCACCTTTCCCTCATGCTTTTACTTTCTCCCCAAAATATTTTCTCTCTCTCTGTCTTGTTCAAATAAGGCCAACATTTCCACGTACGTTATGTGCCACGTGGTTAGTTCTTAATATCACAGATTGTTGATTAAAATACTTGGAAGTATTATTACTTTTTACACAACTATAAATCATGTCTTTTATAGCTGCTAGGAAAATTTTCATATAATATTCAATTTAGTCCCAAAATTGAAATATCATCATAGTTCCAATTTATATGCCAACGGATACTTACAGAATATATGGGGCCAATGTTAGATAAGTTGAATATTAAAAGTCAAATTACTTAAAAGTAGCTTTTCATTTATTTGAACTATTTATATAGATGTTTGAAGTACTAAATACGCATATTGCTTCAAGTGCTTTATTTTTCATAGCAGTGATAACAGAGTTAACTTGGGACTCCTATTCATCTTCATTCATGTAATTTTCCTAAACTTCAAATAATGTTTTTGAGGCGGATTTAATTGCCGGGAATGATGCTAAATGAAATTTCTCAGGATGAGAATTTAATTAACATGCATCGCAAATGAAAAGAATAGAACAAAGTTTAAGTTTCGTTGCTGCAAGGTACTAAAACTCTGGCTCTACTCAAGTGCTACAGAATAAAAGCATGCACGTATTGCCTAGGATGCAAGATGCAATGCGTAATTATAGGGCGTATGATTTTTTGGAATTCAAAGGAAATAGGTAATAATTTGTGGGGCTCTGAGAGAAAACAGACATGAGTGTGCACTTGTTACAGAAAAGTAAACCATTATTAGTAATACAAACACGGAGTTATCAGTAGCAATTATCTTGTGTTGTGCATTCATAGTTTCGCAATGTTATAAAATAAAGGAAGGAGCCAGTTATTAGTTTAACGAAGACAGCTTGAAACTGAAACTGCGATTAAATAGTAGATTTATTTTGAATCTCTTCTGTCAAGTCTGTAGTATGATGTAGTTAGGATAGGAGACAGGCTCGGGTTTAGTACAATATGACATAGGTAGAAAGGTAGTTGTGTGTTTGGAGTCGAGAGCTGTTCTTGGGCACACAGAGATCCTTTTGGAATTCATTTTCTTTGTAAGACTATAATTAAAATAGAATATCTGCTCTGTGCTCCTAATTCGTATTTGATGTTAAGGGAGGATCTATAGAAAGATGAAGTGTTTCCACTGCTGAGTCTTATTTTCTCGAAGGACTTTAGGACTTGTATGCGGAGATCTTGGAGTCATGATAGGAGTTATAGGTACATATTTAGTTTAGGTACATATTTAGTTAGGGCATTCGTATTAGTAGTTGGTTGGTTGGCTCTGATAGTGCAGGGAGACTCGTGAGTGACTAGCTAGGGCTACCTAGCTCCATAGTATCTTTTATTAAAATGTTCTGACGCACTCGGTTCAGTTCAGTTGAGAAGAGGAATGGGAATCCGAGAATACTATACCATTGCAACAAAAACTTGATATTATCAGACTTATGCAAAGTATGCCTACAATATATTTTGTTATCTACAATATTCATATCTCAGCGTAAGCTTGAACCTAATGCACACTACTACAACGTACAATGGGTGGATTTAAGATAACTAAGGGTGCTCTACATAAATGCGCTATACGACACCTGCCTATAAGATTCGTAAAAGCATGGTACCTACATGCTAGTGCTATGTACACTATATTATAAGATATAGTAATGCAACACGCAATCTGAATCAATCGTGACACTATCATTTTTATTGCACAATTTCCGCAACTAATTCCATGAGCAATTTAGAAAGCTCTGTTTGTAATAGTCTTAGAGCTACAATAGGCTATTAATCATATTTCCACTGCAGACATGCACTCCAGAAACAATTTAGACTTTTATGTCTCGTGGTGTGGTGAAGACGAAGAAATTCCTTTCGCGCTAACCAGAGTTTTATCGGCCGTGTTCCACTAACATATACGTTCCAGTTTAGTTTCTCCAGAAAAAGTGCACACTCACTTGGCTGTTGTTTAGGAGCTAAGTATTTATATAGGGCTTCGTATCTGCAGATACACTCCAGTCTTTTGGCACAACAGAATTATGCACATGATATTACTCTTCTCTCGGTGCATCTATATAGTACGGTAGCAGTAAGTAGGATATTATTATTTGAGCAAACACAACTGGGTACATAGCTCTCCCGATATAAAAAATTGCATAGATACATACTCCATTCAGTATTTAGAATGTAGTGGCAAAGAAATTTATGTTTTTGTCGAATTATATAGGTTCTTATGGTAAGTAGATAGGAAAAGGGTCCCGAGGAAGCTCGTTGGTGTTACTCCTGCTCTGTCTCGATGTATTTTCTCTTAAATGGATGAGTGGATCAAACATAGAGGCAGAAGAGAGAAAATTTTAGCATATTATGCATGCATGTAAATTTAAATAATGTAATGTAGACGAGACTAGGAGGGCATCCTCTCTTTCCTTTCCCCATCAATTCCAAAATTGGACGGTACCCACAAGAAAGCTTGTCAGGCACGTTGTATGTACATGCAGTTAAGTCAGATCTTAAGTAGCATGTGGCAGCAGGGGTCGGCTTCGCATTCAGTTAACCGTTTTATCCTTTCGATACACCATACTTCTGTGTAGTAACTATTCCTACAGCTCCGTGGCCAATCCTATAATAAGAGCACACACGACCATGAATATTATCAGCTTCCTACATTATGGAGAACACTAGATAAACCACACAGCCCCAATCAATACCAGTCCCATATATACATGAAATACGACCACTTTATATAAATCTCCAATGGTAGGTACAAACTTGTACTGATTTCACTACGGGCTCCGTACATCGTTTCCCTACTTGCATATTCATGTATAGAACTTAGCTTGAAATACTTCTGTCCCATTGTCATTTAAATTAGATTTGCACATATATTTTCCAACTGTAATATATTACGGTGGTTCTTATGTTAATTTTTACATTTACAACCATTCTAAAGAAAGCTGACCTGTCTGAAGCGCAGTTTTTGTCTTAACGTGAGGCTTTTTGTCCTTTCACCCCAACCTGCACTATATTTAATATTCTACTCTACCAACGGAGATGGCTGCAAATTGTTTAGGAGTATGCATAGGTGCATTATTCAGCAAAATAGCATTGTGGCATGAACACACTTAAGTGTGTAAACTAACTAAAGCTAGCTAAGTGTGTTCATGCTTTTTATTGAGTATATGTTGTAGACGGTTTATACGTTTGGAAAATATGAATTGACTAGTCACTTTATACGCCAATTTTCAGAATTTTCGTGCTTCATAAGACGTTTTTTAAGTATTTAAATAATTTTTCTGGTAGATTTTGAGATTTAAAATTTAAAAAATACAACGATTCCTCTAAAATAGTATTTTATATTACATTAACTATTTAAAATGTCATTTTTCATGCCTTTCTCTTTTAAAATTTAATTACCAACTACTTTTCTTCACGTTGCTAGAATATTTTTAACAAAATCATTGTCTATTGTTTAAATGTTTCACAAAACCATAAAACCTTTTGTGGAGCCTTACATGGAATTTGAAAGAAATTGTGGTATAAACTGGGTAGTGAACGTATATTATACACTCGCCAAGTGTATAAGCCTACCTTACTGCAACATATAATAAAATGGTAGGAAAATGTGGACGAAGTAAGGACAAAGATCCAATTATTCTTGGTATTGTGTGTACGCAAAATTTCTCGGTATATTGAAGTCGTAGGGCAGAGTTCGCTGGGGAAGAAATAATGTAGCCAGTGCAGTGCATAGTTTAAATTATTATTGTTACCACTGAATACATAGAGAGAATCAGAGTATACTTACAGGATAATAAAGTAAACAGTGAACTTGGAAGCGAACAACTGCAAACAATACTCGATTCTCTCTGTCTAAATCGCACTTTGCAAACAATAGGTACACTAGCAAAAGAGTAGTTGCTCTTATGTATTCTATTCTATTGAAGTAAGTTTTTACATTCCTAATAACATTGTATGGTTAATAACTGTATGTACGTATTTTAATTATCTAATGTTAACAACCTCTACACATTATAGTACATATTAGAGTCTCCGTGTAGAAAGACGGAGGAGCTAGAAGAATGTAAACAGAAAACATATTAAATATCTATGATGTCATTATAAATATATGATGTA